>CABFWB010000411.1:14351-28712 GCA_902151455.1 Timema bartmani | reverse complement strand
CTCTCACCTCCCCCCACCCCCACACAGATGACTATACAGAGATGTAGCCGTCTAACCCGCCCTACTAGATGACCGGCCGCTCCATCCAGCCGGGGCAAGAACGACGTTGCCCGGGGGCCGCAAACATGGAGGCATCCTGTAGCGATTTTGGGCGAATGAATCTGAGGCAGGTAGATCTTTTTTTTTCCACAATCTCCCAACGGGAGAGAATCCTGGCTGATGTGAACCGTCACGAGGGAAGGAGTAGACAACGTCTCAACCAGCCAGACCAACGTTACTCTCACCTCATTCTGTGTTGTGTAAAGTGAATAAATATAAAAACACATTTCAAGGTCACTATCGATTGGATTGCCGACTGCGGAGCGGTCAAAGTTCGTGTCTTAGATGGGTGCACCGGAGATGTTTATCCCCATATGATTTACTACTATGGTTCTTACATCCTCTCTCCAGAGCCATAGAGCCTACTCATCCTTACTAATTTAGCTAAACCGTAAATAGAAGTTGTGTTTGACGTAATAGTTAAAAATAGATGTAGAATTGAACCACGTATTACTTCCCGCTAAGACTATTTGCTTTTTCACATTGATTAAAGAGATGAAGGTAGATGAGAAGAAATATTTGCGTGGAGTGGGAATAAGAAACTTTTTAGGCAAAACCACCTTTAACCAGACGATAACTATTTAACTAGAAAAAAGATTCTCAACATTAGATCACTTAACCAACTTGTAGACTATTCATTTGATTAAGTCATCAATTAAGATGGGAATCTAAGGAATACGAATTAAGGTTGTTTTTTTCAGGTTCTTTAAAGACAAAATTTTTTTTGCTAAAATAAATAAAATATGTATCCAGTAGAAACAAAGAGTTTTAACTTTCTTCCCATCGTGACCACATGAGCGTAGCAGCATTATATGAAAAACTTTTTAAGGACGTTGTCTACCTGTTACGTCACGGCAGGTCAAGATAGTTGTTAGTTAATTTACGTTCTATTCAGCTTGTTTTGAAGATATATCGTTGAAACAAAAACCATAAATTGCTAAATAGTTCTAAAAATAGTTATACGGTGTTTCAAAATTATTATTTTTAGCTTGAATTATTTTTTTTGTAAACGAATTTTTTTTATAAATCGTCCTCAACTAGCTTATTCACAAAAATGGCATGTGAAAGCCTTCCTGCCAGGATGTAGATCAAAAGATTCCTTGGAATCATATTTTTATCTAGAATAGGAAACAAGAATAAAGGTAATTTAAAAAAGTAAATAATTGTTTTCAAGGCGCAAATAATTTAGTGAATGTATAAACTCGTCAGAGAAAGAGGGGAAGGGTTATCAGCAGTTAAATAAGCAATCTTGAAAGATCAACAACTCATTTTCTTCCATCTATCATTACTTCTTACACTGGCGTCTAAGTGTGATAGTTCTTAGACTGCTTGATTAAATACGTCAAGTTATGATGCAGCTTGCTTCGTAAAATAGCTTCGAAATCTTCAAGTAGGTAGCGTTGTTAAATGAAGAGAAAAAGCTGTCATTAAATTCCAGGACACTCTTGACAGATATTCAAGAGCTGTTAACATAACCATGTGAAGAAAATTAAACTCTATGTTTCTACTTGAGAACTATTTGATTTAGTTTGACCAAAAAAAATTGTTTGTATAAAAACTGCGAAAATACTGCCCTTAGCTCGTGGTTCCCCCAAGCCACCTTAAAATATAATATTCTACTAACATAGATAGTTAAAATAATAATATAATGATTCATTGCTAAAGATTTTCAAGTCAACATAAGAAGTTATTCAATATAAACGTTAGTAAGGTATATTTCTTTATATATATAAATATATATATATATATATACATTTTTACACATAGTAAAACTTCAAATTATCGCTCAACCAACACCTTCTTGACGTTGATAAAGTCCCTGGCATTGAAACAAACGAGTATCTCAAGACTTCAAACGCTTTTTTTTTAACCTCGAACACGTCATTATGATCGATTACATTAAAATAGACACACAGCTTGGAGCGTCTGTTCAGTGTTTAAAGGACGTTATTATTAGACATTGTTTCTTACTGGCTGCACACTGACCTTGATGAAACTATTTTATACAGACGCAAACTAGTTACCGACATTTAAAAAAAACCGAGAGTATAAATATTTGGTAAAATAGACCTAGTTCTATGGCTTGCTATAAAAATATTAATGACTTATAAAGTGAGGATGATTTTAAAGATAAAGGATATCTACCGTAGGAGTGGTGGTAACTGAAAGCTAAAGGAGGATTTTTATTGCCAAATTTGATTGAAAGTCACTAATGTGGAAATAGTTATTATTTTCTTAGTAAATACTATATTATCAATTAAAAAGTGTTATCACTGGGCAGGGTCCGGATTTTGATGACATGTCATCTTTTTATTGGTACATTACATTCAATACTCATAAGTACATAAATTCTGTTTATGATCTTTTGGTTGTAGAAATATATATTTTATATGTTAGTATTATAAATATATATTTATACATATCATTCTTAATCAAATAAATGCGTAGTAAAATGCAATAATGAACTTTTTTTAAAAACATATTTTTATTTGAATCATCAGCTATTTCACATTTGCCGCCCAGGGGTTCACATACAAAATGTTAATTTAAAAATTAAACGTTCTTATTTTGTAGACACATACGCATGAACACAACCTAATACGGTTTGTATGACGTAATAAACCTCACTCATTTAGTCCATTTTTCCATCTTAATTTACGAAGAGAAGGCTGCCTTTTAAAAGCTATCGTTTGTAAAGAATTTTTAAGTGAACTACAGACGCCGCTATTGATTAGATAACTTCTTGAGCCTGTAAATAATGTAAATGCATTTATTTATACATGTTTTTGCATATAGCTTGAACGGGTAGTAAGACGTGGTGCTAATAATAATAATAATAATAATAATAATAATAATAATAATAATAATAATAATAATATAAAAATTAAACGTTCTTATTTTGTAGACACATACGCATGAACACAACCTAATACGGTTTGTATGACGTAATAAACCTCACTCATTTAGTCCATTTTTCCATCTTAATTTACGAAGAGAAGGCTGCCTTTTAAAAGCTATCGTTTGTAAAGAATTTTTAAGTGAACTACAGACGCCGCTATTGATTAGATAACTTCTTGAGCCTGTAAATAATGTAAATGCATTTATTTATACATGTTTTTGCATATAGCTTGAACGGGTAGTAAGACGTGGTGCTAATAATAATAATAATAATAATAATAATAATAATAATAATAATAATAATAATAATAATAATAATAGCCAATTTAACATATTTATAATGATTGGTCAGATATGAACATGTCAATGCTTCTGACACAATCATTAAAATTTTATTTTAAATAACACATTCTTATATTTTTTTCTTGAAAATATCCTTATTTAATAGTAATATTATTTTATAAGTTGGTAGTGCATCTGTCTACCATTTTAAAGTTCACATTTTTACATCTAGAGAGGGCCTGAGTTGTACTGTACATCTAGTAGACTCGTTTTGTTTTCTCCCACTAAGTTACTAATTAAAATTATATTAAGGAAGGATTCTCAAGGGTGTTGCGATGGTCCGCTTAGGGTGTCGTAAAAATATGGATAATATTCTATTTACTTTTTAAATAACATATTTAACAGTAAATTATTGTATTAGCTAATATTAACTAAGAATTTTTTATAGTTGCACACGTTAATGTCTGTTAAAAAAAAAGATCACTGTACTTAAGGTTTACTTAACTCTTAATACATGGATAAAAGGACATAATTAATATCAGAGGTACTGCAACATATAGGACTGTAATAAAATTGTGCCACAATATATATAGGATGTATTAAAGATTCCACAACATATATGAGATAAAACAAATGTACCACAATATATATGGTATGTATCAAAAGGTGTCACAACATATAGAGAATATATCAAAGATGTCACAACATATATGAGATGTAGCAGAGGGTGTCACAACATAAATTACATGAAATTAAGCAGAGGGTGGCACGACACATATGCGATGTATCAAAAAGTTCCACATAATATATGGGATGTATCAGAGAATGCCACAACATATTTGAGATATATCAAAGAGAGCCACAATATAGAGGTGATGTATCAAATGTTTCCACAACATATTGGGGAAAGTAATCAGAATAAGGAATTTTACGGACACTTTTATTAAACAAATTTGTACCGAGCATGACTTGCAAAAAAAAAAAACACCTGAAACAAAATAAAAGCGCTTAAATATGTCATTATTTATTTAGAAACGCTGTTTACTACTTGTTCGGGTTATACACATATGTACTAATTGCACTAATGTGTTAGGGATGAGCAAAGTTGAATTTATAGGAAGTGCACCCGCATTTTCGTGAAGTAAGAGTGGAAAACCATATAGGAAAATCCACTCTCAATGCACCCGACCGGGATTCAAGCCCTAATTTCCTTAGCATTGTCAACATAGTCTATTTAGAGAGTGATGCCTCAGACCATGTGGCCACCGAAGCAGGTATTTAATAATTGAATTGCAGTATGTATCCAGATAGAAATAGTAAATATTTTCATCAACTCCACCATAAATCGAGCCAGAACGTATTTAGGGTTGACTACTCAGCCAGATAGCCGTGGGAACTGACCACCTTGCCTTACCCACATCGATGGTCACGTGGTCTGAGGTGTTACCTTTTAAATGGACTTGAATACTGATGACGTAGAGCTAGTGTTTCAAATCTCAGCAAGGTGTACTGAAGATAATGTTTCTGAAGTGGTTTCCCACCATCCCTACACTCAGATTCAGGTACATCTCCTCTATATTATACTTTCCTCCTCCCTACTCTATTTTCTTAGTTAAATTCTGATTACTCGAAATAATAGTCGGTGCAGTGGAAATAAAAAACAAAACAAAATTTTCCACTTAGGGTTAAAATAAAATACCGTAATATATTTTAAATGGTTGTCTTTATTTGACAGTAGTGTGTGAATAATTTAAAATATATAAATATATATCAGTAAGTTGTTGACAGCTCGCCTGGTTTCAAGGAAGTAAAACTAAGAATATACAAAACAATAATCTTACCGGTTGTTCTCTATGGGTGGGATACGTTATCTCTTACCTTACATATCGAAAACAATTTAGGATGTTCAAAAATAAGGTGCTTAAGGAGAAATTTGGTACAAGAAGGGATAAGAATACTCGGCAGGGGAGGAGATTACATGATGATGAGTTACATACACTGTACTCATTACAAGACATTGTTAGGATAATCAAATATCGTAGATTACGGTGGGAAGGACATGCAGTGTGAATGGGAGATTCTAGAACCTTGTTCAGAGTATTGACTGACAAACCCAAAGGGAAGAGACCATTGGGAAGACCTAGAAGGAGATGGGAGGATAACATTAGAATAGACCTGAAAGATATAGGGTGTAATGAGGTGGACTGGGCATAACTAACTCAAGATAGGGATAGGTGACGTACTTTTGTAGGTGCGACAGTGAACTTTTGAATAGAGTATGTAAGTAAATACATGCTTACATATGTATTATATTTTATGAAAACAATGTTAGTACTTTAACATAAACATTAATATGCGTTAAGCTTGATAGAAAAGGAGAATTTCATCTTTCAAGATGTTAAAGAGCAGAGCTTTTAAATTAGTTTCTTATCTCAATTTACACCTTGCTGAAGCATTGGCCGGTTTTTTTTAGTAAGAGGCAAGGATTATTTCGCAATAATACTAAAACAAAGAGATTTGTTACTACGTGTTTCTTTGCTCAGTTTTTGTTACTCCTTCAAGAGTTTCTTGCGCAGAAGAAAAGCTTATTAATTTTTTTTGTAATGTTGGTTCTCTATTCAAATAGGAAAGTCCCGCATCGTTTGGCACGTGGACTCAACGTCAGCCTGTTTTGTCGGCAATGTGAATGTCAGTGATCGAATCCCGACCGGGTGTAGGTCAAAGGTGGTTTCTCCACTCTCCCTCCATAAAAAAAAAGGAAACGTTTCCTCAACTTCTATCTTCCTAATCCCTCCACTAATACTGTTTTATATGCGGATATATCAGATAGGTATTAAATAAGACACGGTGTAGTAAAATACAATACGGAAAAGTTTCCTTTTTTTATGTTTTAAATATATAGGGTTTAGTAAAATATAATTAAAAGTAATTAAAATATTTTTGTTTAATTTTTAGCAACATAATTCATTTCATTGAATTGTTTTCGAATAAAAAAAAAAGATGGTGATTAATTTTATGCTTATACAGGAACGTCTGGTTCGTTGCTACTAGATTTATTGTTGTTGTTGTACTGTACAAATTGGTTTTCGTACATAACGCCTGTAAAAGATATTCCAAAGTTTATGCGAACTATTCCTGTCCATAGTTTAATCTTGTTGCAATTTGACTATTACGACATAATATACCATTACTAAAAATAATCTAGCAGAAGAGCTACAAAGCACATGTGTTCGATACATACATAATCTAAACGACACTAACAAATGTATTAATATTATAATGCGTTGTTTGAGGTTAAATGAAAGGTGGAAGCTACATTTATTAGTATTGCTACAGAAAATATTGTCAACATCAGAGTCTAAATATCTTTTCTCACGATTTCTATTTCTAAAATATCAACAAATCCGTACCACTAGGTCAGAAAACAGTCTTATGATGGACGTTCATCTACTGTCTTGGCATCGCAGGTTTGGAAGAAATTATTTAACTCTTACTCGTCATATAGCCTTCAGAATTTTCCCTGAGAGTGCATTCAGCCAATATATCTGGTCAAATAAACTAAAATTAATTATTTAAATAATTTAAGATTTGTATGTATTATGTATGAATGATCTTGCAAATTATTTTCTACTTCTGTGACATTTTTTAAATCCTATATTTTAATAATAATTGTATTGTTGATATGTGTTTATTTTTCCAATAACTGTAATCTCTTATATTTGATATATGGCTACATCCTAGGAGAGCTTATGAATAAACGTGAAAATTTTTTCTACTTAATTGATATTCTTTTAAATCCTACATTTTAATTCTATTAATAATATGGGTTTGTATTTACAATAATAGTAATATGCTTTATATTTTAATATCTTGCTACACGAAAGAGATTATTACTATTATTAATAATATTAGTAGGTAGTATTGTGAAACACCTATAACAATTGACATATTAAAAAAAAAAATCCATGTTGTGAGCCCGCAAACGACCGAGCGGCCGCCGCCGTTAATGATGATAGTGCTTGTTAGGAGCTCCTCATTTGTCCTCACAAAGCTGAACTTGAACCAGTTTCAGACTCACTGCTTCACAGATAAATATTGGAAGCACCAAGGATTGATCCCGGGACGACAGGAGATTTGTCCACTAGAGCACAGAGGTGGTAATTGGCATATTGAGACAAATTAAAGCTATGATTTAAATTATTTATATGTTTGAAATAAAGTTCATCAAGCAAAATATAATATAATTTTTAATAAATAAAATTATACAATAATTGTAGAGAAAAAAAGCATAAATAATAGTAAAAACACTAACTTACATACACACACTTCAATATTTAGATGCTTTTATTGCATCTTCATCAGGAATAACTCAGGTATTACTACTACTTCCTGAAGTGTTTTTAAATTTTATTTGTGCCTTTATTCTATCATTTTATTTATTACGATTTAAATTCCTTAAAATTCTGTTTCAATTTATTTTTAAATTAATTAAACTATATTATTATACAGGTAGCGCCTTCATTAATAAAATGCCACCTGCTAATCTAAGTATTCATATCCAGTAGATCTGTTCGTGCATATAAATAGCCATAGAGGGTTGCTGGATATTATTGATCCGAGCGTACTCTACTCGGGGTTACAGACAATTCCGTAACCTTTCATGGTCTACGTATTCTAAATTACTCAACTATGTAAAACAGAACTGATCGACAAGACAGGAGGGATACGAGTAAATGTACCATATATTGTGGCTTACATTGTTTAGCAAGAATGTTATTTAGATAAAAGTGAGCACATACGGTTTCATCAAAGGAAGTTAGAAACATTTTTAATTATATTTTTTACGACCGAGTCCTACTACCTGTTCAGGTTATACGCGATCAACATTATAATATTGAATAACACTACAATATTTGTTTATAAAAATGAAAAATATACTAAATATAATACAAACTATATTCAAAATGTTTAATCCAAACAGGGAATATTTAGTAAATAAACCCAACGGTAATCGATGACATAGTTTATTTCATTTCCATGAGGAAACAATAGTACCACACCGAGTTATTAAAATTATTAACAGTAAAACTGCTAAGATAAGTTATTTTTTATTCTGTTTGAAGTTATTTTAAATTAAAAAACAATAGCTAAGGTAAATGAACATGTTAAGGTAGGGTGCTAGTGAGCGTGAGTTTAGGGCAGTATTTTTTAAGTTTTTATAGCATAAACATTTTTCGACCAAAATAAATCAAATATTTCTTCTATAGAAACATAGAGTTTAGTTTTCAGCACATCCTGATCTCAACAGTTCTTGAATATCTGTCAAAGGTGTCCTGGAATTTAATGACAACTTTTTCTCTTTATTTAAAAAGTTTGTCACCAAATGCCGCTATGCTCATGACAGACATTCAAAAACTGTTGAGATTAGCACGTGCAGAAAACTAAACTCTATGTTTCTATAGAAGAAATATTTGATTTATTTTGGCCAAAAAAATTTTATGCTATAAAAACTGCAAAATCAATGCACTAAACTCGCGCTCACTAGCACCCCATCTTAAGCGATGCAACGACAATATCTGAGTTTGATTGTCTTAAATAAAATATTACACACTGTTACTCGACTTGTTGTTAATATAGTGCACTTCAACATAGTATTTATTTTTACTATACAAATCGAAAGTTCTTAAATTTATAACAATTTGTTTTATAATATAGCTTTTTATAACAATTACACAATGTTCCGATAGTGGATGCGTCGATAAAACAGAATGTACTAGTAATCGTCATGTCAATGAGCCAATAACTGACAGTTAATCTTGAACATTTATTGCAGTGAATTAAATCATATTAATTAATACATTCTGCAGAGTAATACTTTTTCAAACTAGGTGTTACATTTACACAATCTTCATGTTGCCTTAATTTACAGGACAAGCACTGAATCATAACCTTTTCAATTGATTCTTGACATATATGCAGAACCAGCTTTAATTGTTAATGGCTTTCTTAATTTTCTTGGCTTTTATATTTTTCTTTCTTTTCTTTACTCTTGTCTTCTCTTTTCACTTTCTTTCTTGAATCTCTTGTTCCTTTTTATTTTTTTTCAAAAACTTATTTTTTCATGATAATCATGCCATTGTTGTGATGTGGCAACAAAAGGTACTTTAACTATTATCTTTGATTTTATAGATGTTTATTTTGGCGTTTCCGGCCAAAAAATATCCTTTTAAATGGACTTGGAAATTTTTTTTAAACTGTCACATACACGTGATGTTGACGGCTGTGGCTCAACTATTTGAGAATTTTATGGAGGCGTTTTATTGTTAATTTCTCTTCTTGCCAATGTTTCTGATGTAACATCTGTCACTGAGATCTCACAATTTGGTATTTTCTAATTATCTACATTTTTAGAATATCCTTCTTTCGTGCTTGAACCATCTGATTTGCCAGTACCATCTTATTTGCTAGTACCATCTTTATTATTTTCTCCTGTATTTTCTTCAAGATTTACCTCGCTTTCATCTTTACGCATTTCTTCTCTTTTGTCTTCAAGATTTTCCTCAGATTCATCTGTACGAATTTTGCATTGCCTGCTCCTTATAGCTAAGAACAGGAGCCATTTTGCGTATGAATAGTAAAAAATGAAATTATTCAAGCACGAAATATTATAGTAAATATTAAAAATAATAAACAAATATTTTTCATTTAAAATTTTAGATTTTAATTCCCTTAATTACTTCGGAAGTGTAGTACATTTTAGCGTACCAATTATGGCCAAGTAGAATGTACCATTAATCGACACAATTTTAACAATTTATTTAGTTTTTGTGTTTAGCTTAGCATATGTCCATTACTGCTCTAAAAATAAATAGAAAATTAACAAAGCCAATTCTTTATTGTAATTAATATTGCTTTCTTTATTTAAGTTAAATTTAACTCTGAAGTTTTATCCGTAATGTCTCAATTATGGACACAAGTGTCCATTACTGGTCACAGTTGGAAAATGTCGTGTACCAGTAATGAGCATGTACATAATTGTATGCTATTTTACTAATAAACAATTAATTATATTTTTTTCCTATAAAAGAAATTATTTTATTTCACCTACTTTCAGCATGAAATGTATTCTTTGGTACAAAAGGTTAAAATCGCGATTAACAAGAGTCTAAGGTAGCTCAACGTTTGACACAAGAAACACTACCACACCAGTGAAATATCCAACACAGAAAACTACAGTACTACAGCAGCCCCATGGCTTCTTTGGTTCTGACTGACAGTTCACAGCTGACTTCTAACAGTCAACAGTTAGGTATATACCTAAATTTTGTCTGTCAGAAGTGACAGGTGCTAAACACATGTTTTTTGCAGATCATATGGTTCAGCGTAGGGATACATAATTTGGTCTGGTAGCTTTTCAGAGCTGTCAGCCATCAGCTGTCAGCTGTGAGCTGTCAGTCAGCACCAAATAAGCCATGGGGCTACTGTAGTTAACAATAGGGAGATTTAAACCACCGTGGTGGTTAATTTGTGAACTATTTCAGAATACTTCAAAAGATACATAGAATTAATAGATAGCGTATGTATACAGTTTGAGGCTTGTTTTAAGCATAAAACTAACAAATATGTCCATCACTGGAACACTGTCCATTACTAGGACGTTTGGGTTACCTTATATATAAAAACTAGTAAATAAGATGACAACTCATATACTGGTAACTTTTTTGTAGAACACATTTTTTCTATGTGGTGAATACTAAATACAATTAATTAATTTAGAATATAATTAACGCCTGACTATACTTAGGCTATTTTAACTGTCAAATCAGAACTTAAAGTGACTGTAATATTTGACCATATCCCTCATTACCTAACTGTATGAATTGTACAACTATTAAGTAATATTTTGTGTTGTTTATAGCCCTTCATATTATTATTCTAAAATATGCTAATAAAGTAGACATGACATTTATGCTAATAGATAGGTTTAGTGCTAGCTCCCCTCATCCGTTTTGAACATCCGAGTTGGAACTAGCTAATATATTGACACACATGAGTTGAAATTAATTTAAAGTTATTTTTTCACAACGTATGGTACAATCAAATTCTACAATGTAAATTTACTTACATTTGTATGATAAGAATAGAGGAACCATAAGCTAGAATAAAACCCCTAATGCATCTGAACAGCACTAAACCCCGGATTTCCTGATCAGACTCAATAGTGAAAAGAATTATAAAACCCTATTAAAATATTATTATTACTTCGGTAATATGTGGATTTTGTTTGTACTTGAATAAATTTAAATATTACAAAGAGTGCCTTGGACTGCTAATTCAATTCATTTATTTAATTTTTAGTACCGCGTCTTTCTACCTGTTCGGTTTATACGCCTAATACTAATCACGCTAATAGTTTTAGGGATCAGGAAGGTTATATTTAGAGGAAGTGTGCGCGTATTTGCTTGGAGGGAGAGTGGAAAACCGTTTTGTAAAACCTACCTTAGTACACCCAACCGAGATTCGAACCTCAATCTTCCCGTCATCGGCAGTCTAGTCTACCGCGAGAGTTACGCGTTAGATCATGCGACCACCGAAGCGGGTAGCTCACTCTTATTCAAGCTTCTTAAACACCGCGTGGAGATTAGATTTAATTTCCACTATGCTCGAACCAAAGCCTCTCTCCTAAGCAATAATAAGCCCTGCCAAGGCTATCAAATGTAATGTATTAGTAAATAGATGTAAGTGCCCGTGGTAGCCCAAGTAAAGCTAGCAGGTTTGTAGAATTAGTTTGGTTCTAAGTTTGAGATTTCTCCTTGGTGACATTTTGACAGGAAATGAGTCGCCACTATACTCGAAATCACACACTGACAATGAACAGTTACTAACCGCACAAACCACACGCATCGGTGACCGCATGGTATCTAACGTATACGAATGGATTGCCATGGATGGAGAAATCAGGGTTCGAATCACGGCCGGGTGTACTGAGGATTGTTTTAATTAATGGTTTCTCATTCCCAAGAAAATTAGGGTATATGTTTTCTCTAAAATTCTGCCTTTTTCATCGTTATCCAGGAAGCGAAATTAATGTATGCGATAGCCCAAACGTGTGCTAAAACGCGCAGATAGAAAAAATCAGCACAAACCGATGAACATGACATTTATTTTTTGCACCACGTCTTACTACCCGTTCGTGTTATACGCTTATGTATTAATTATACTGGTGGTTTTAGGGATTAGGAATGTTATATTTAAAGGAAGCGTGCAAGAATTTGCGTGGAGGGAGAGTGGAAAACAATTTTGGAAAACCAGGCCTCAGTAAATCCGACCAAGATTCGGACCAACATCTCCCCGTCATTAGTCTACTGCGAGAGTAGCGCTTTAGACCATGCGGCCAACGAAGCAGGTAAGCACTCAATTCAAATCTTGGTCTAAAAAATATATCCAGAGTGGCACACCCTCAGATTTCCTCAAGTACGTATGGCAAGAAGTTTTAAATTTCTAGGTTTATTAGTTTTGTAGCCACCTGCACCATTAATCACGCTATTTAGGTCGTCAGATTTGCAATAAAGATAAAAGTTTAACGAAATTCTTATGGTGCACATATGCAAGGCTTTCTAAGTATAATACCGAATTTAAAATTACTATGTAACTTTGTTTTGAAGTTAGCCACGACGATGATCAAATGATTTAAGGCGTCAGGATCGCAATAATATATGTAAAAGCACAAACTAAGGTTATTCTAAGGCTCATGTCAAGTTTCCATTTCCTATTTCTTGGTTTTATACACTACATTGAATGATTAATATGGAATTTAGGGCATTAGGCTTGCAATAGACGTAAAAGATTTAAAAAAATACTTTTGTGATACCAACTTTAAGGATACCCCCCCTCCCCCCAAATATTACGGAACTCCACACAGACCTTCTCACTCCATTGTTTAAAAATTGAGATATTTAATCAAAGCTCGTAATATATGTGAAACGAAATAATTTACACTACCAAACCCAAGCAAAAATTGCGTTATACTTACATCATACTTTTTTGAATCCTGGATTTAAATTTTATGATTTTATTTTTAAAGAATTAAAGTCGTCACTAGTATATTTGGACCAAAAAAAAAGGATCTATATTGGGTCCACAAGAATCAATACTTGGTATTAAAATTTCGACTTCCAGTTAAAAGTTTGGATATTTTATCAGGGGTTGCACATCTTATGGTCATCGCATTTTTATTTAATTCCTCATTTATAAATTTAAACCAATAAAAAATGGTAAATATTGACTATTGTGTCTAAAATCATACAGATAGATCATTGCTGTACAAACACCTCCCCTAAGAGGTTAAAGAAAAAAGAACATAAACTTTTTGAGAGACTTACTTATCTACTTATTCTATGGAATTAGAAAATTATTGCGTTAAAATTTAAGTAGTATCTGTACAACTAAAGCTCACAAAATTGTATCAATATATTTGAAATAACTAAGAAACTATTGGTTTTATAAATATATATTTCTTATAAAAGTTTTTTATTTTTAATAGTGCTACAATTTTGCAATAATAATTTAATTAGTATTTCAAATTGTTGCGGAGATACGAGAATTTGTGTATCTGTAAAGTACCCTAAAAGTCATTTTCATAAGAAAATGAAAATAGCCATTTTATTTATAATCTTAATCAGCGTCTAGATAAGAATTTTAATCAAAATCGTTAGAGGGGATTTTGAAAAAATCGATTTTTCTCTTTTAGATTTTTAGTAATCTACTCTTAATTCTAAGGCTAAACAGACACACAGAAAGATGGCATCGCAAAAACAACTTTTTATAGTTCGGGGGGTCGACATCCATCGACATTTCAGGTTAGATATTTTTACGTTCGCAATACTTTACCTTTAGTGTTCCCATGTCGATTGTGGCATGTAAAAGAACCCTGGAAGGTATGTGAAGATGTCATTCCCGGCAAAATTGGTAGGCCCTTTCTCTCTCGCTTATGGAAATGGTTGTGTGCTGATATAATCAATCGGTTCATAAATTGTACGTTAAATACCGTGAATTTATATATATATATATATATATATATAT
>CABFWB010000410.1:277244-309904 GCA_902151455.1 Timema bartmani | reverse complement strand
GGGGGGGTCAGAGTTCGATGATCGACTGGGTATTTAGGGGATAGATTCTCCTTATGTGATTAGTTACCGTTTTCTTTAAATTCCTCATCACGTTAGTGTGGGTGCACTTCCCCTAAAGCTACCCTTCTAATGCCTGCTTCAAATTAAGTCTTAATTAACTAGGCTGTTAAGACGTAATGATGGAAACAATGTTTATCGGGTGTCTGCTTCTGAGCTGGAAAGGCAAGGGTTCTTATCCCATCACCATAGGAGGGGGGGTTTCCAATCCTGATACCAGTAAAATGGCAGTTCAGTCTCTTGAAATTCTAATGTCGATCGAGGTGTGATAGCTGAAGTACCAGGCACCCACCACCAGATGGCTCTGTGCCCGTATGATGTCGCGGGCGTAGAGCGTCTGTGGTTCATTCCTCCGGACGGGCGGTCAGTTCTCTAACTTTGAAAGGAACAGTTCTTTATACAAAGTATGGTGCTGTGTATAGAACTATGGGTATGTTTTAATTTATCAATAAATATTAAGGTGAATGATTTAAATTTTTCTCTGAGTGATTTAAAAGAACCTGGTGCCCCGAGCTTAAAAAGTTATCAAACAATAGTTCACTTTATTGTCTGCCTTTTAAATAGACAAAATGGCAGATCAAAAGGGGTTAGTGACCAATAAATATTTTTATGCGAGTTTTTTTTGCTATAAATAATTGTTTTTGATAGTGGTTTGACTAGTGACATAAACCGCTTATTTATGTTTTTTTGGTACTTTTCTTGACACAAGAAAAGTTTTCTTTATAATACTCTCTGTGAACTCCGAAAGAAAAGGCGGCCCACAACCTGCTGAGCCTGCTCTGTTTGGTGTCACTAATGCACAGCACTGTCACTATTCACTAAACAGTCCAATTACTATAGAAATAGCCTTATCCAACAGAAGAGTAGCTAGATCTACTTGCGCGCCAAGTCATGTCACCTTTAAATGAAACCAAGCAATCTACCAAACACAGAGGGGTAACATTTTAAAATTAGTAAAAATTATGCACAATCATGTGCTCCTCAAAGCGGAAATTTTTAAAAAAATTTTTAGGTTTTTTAAAATTTATCAAAAACTGGGTCAGAAGAAATAAAATAAGATTTTTTTTTCTGTCTGATTGAATTAAATAAAAGCGTGGTTACCCCCCGGGCCAGCGGGTACTTATAGTAGTTATTAATAAATTAAGTTATATATTATAATTTAATATGTAATATATGATTGATAATTATAGCCCCACTTATTAATAATATTACACAGGGGTCGGCCATCTCGCAACAATTTTCAGTTGGTAGCGTAAGAAAACTATATCGCCACTAAAAGGCAAGCCTACCTTGCATTATTCGACTATGGTACAGCTCATAAGATAGGGCCATAGTGTAAATCCGTCAAAGTAAGACTGCTACCTTTCAGAAAAAACAGAGTGTTCATTTTATTTGTTTCATGTATTCTCTATAAAGGCAGGGAAGTAAATGTTGGAGGGAATATTGAGTTTAAGGAATAAATACAAGATGTATTAAAAATAATTAAAATTAGAGTGGAGAGACGAGGGGTAATTGCGGGACCTTTGATAAATGTAAAAGTGGGTCTGCGCCCAAAAAATGTTGCCTACTATTGATTTAATAGATGAATATCCATGAAGGTATTTTTTTCGCTGTATTTATTTTAATGTATGAGTTTTAAATAGTTCATTCACATTTTAAATTTCATTTCATTTTATCTAAGTTCTGTTTGCTACGAAGAAAATTTTCAAAAGTAGGATTTTACCAAGCTATTACCCTTTAATAAGTTTTATTCATAAAAATAAACACATCATCTTGTTAATCATAATAATCTCTATTTACATAGAGACTTTAGGCCAAATTGTTAAAATATATTTAACAACATTTTAATTTTCAAAAATAAATGATTTACTAACCATCCTAAAATTATTTGTTATTTGTAACAATCAAAATGTATTCTTATTATTTTATAATGAAAAACTATTAACAGATTCCCATTTTGAATTAAATTTTCAAGGTAAATTTCCAAAATTTTCAAATTTTCTATAATTTGTTGCAAGAAAACTACCCTTAAATTAATTCATTTTAAATAAATAGATAATAATAGCCTACATTATTATTGATATGGAAAGTAGCTTCAAAATACAAATTTTGAATCAAATCGCTAAAGCCTTTTTTTATATTCAAATTAAAAAAAAGTCATTAGTAAACTACCAATAGCCAAATTTTCTCCCAAAAACAAGTATACAGCTTTATTTGTAGTGTTTATGTCACTCCCCAGATATACATTTAGAAAAAATCGTTCAACCATTTTAAAAATAATTTGAATTTTCAAAAATCACTCCTCGGTAAAAGAGCCTTTATCTAATTTTAACCCAAAATAAAATAAACAAGGTTATTTTTCATGTTAAATAATCCCAAGAAACACATTTGGAACCAAATTGTTAGCGCTAGTTAAACAATATTTCCAATTTTTTTTTTTAAATTAGTCATCAGTAAACTGCCCTCCAACAAATTTTTGCTCAAAATCCAATTACATAGTGCTATTTGCCATGTCAGACCAACCTTAGATATACATCTTAAACAAAATGGTTACGGCCATTTTCAAAAAGTTTAGAATTCAAAAAAATTCCTCATCAGTAAGCTACTCGTAATTAAATACCTAGAGTAAAAAAAATAGGTATAGCCCTATAATATCTAAATATCAAGTTTGAACAAAATCCATCAAATCGTTTTGAATCCGTGGCCAGGGACAGACAGAAATGTAAAATCCACTTTTTTTGGGTTTGTGTTCACATAAAACGTAAAAATTCGTCATATCGAGATAAATTTCTTCCTCGATCACAATACTTTCTCTTGAGAATGTAAAAAGTGTTAGACATATTGTATTAAACTTGTTATCTTAAAACATAATAATTGATCGAAACCATATTGTAATGCAACAAGATATAATAATTAATAATATAAACATTTATATTACATTTCTTATCAAATAATAAAGTTTTATTTTCCTTTCAATTGAATTAAAGGTTTTTTTAAAACTACAATAAAAATAATATCAAGAGTCTCCGTGTTGTATGTCTTACATGTGTTTTTATCACATTTGCAAAACTTCTTTAAATATATTACAAATGTAGGGTAAACTATCCTTGGAATCTAAGAGAGCCCTCGGTATTTGAAGCTATGAACAAGCGGGCGTTATATTAAAATTTAGACTCCTTAAAAATAATGAAAGCGTTTTGCTGCGCATACAAATGAACTGGAGTGCCTTATATCTACACTGCCACAAGTGCCATGGTAAAGTTTGCCCTACCGATTTGCGCTGAATGGGATGATATAAACTACAGCCCCATTCAGTGTAACTAGCCGAGATTTGAGTCCCAACCTCCACACCACCGTCAAACCAAACCAGATTAACCCGACGTTTAGTCCATGTGATAAGCCTGAATGCCAACAATATTTACTGGTTTCTGGTGGTCTAGGGGTCAGACTTCTGTGCTGAGGGTCCAGGGTTCAATCTTCGGTTCCGACACATTTATCTGATTGCCAAACCCTTCCTTCACCTCTGACAAGACGTGTATTAATGTGAATGTGTGAAATGCCAGGCCTCCGCCGTGGTTCGGGTCCCACGTTAAACTGTATATCCTACATTACATCTCACAATCACCTTACCATTACATATGAGCGTAAGTGCGTATAACCTGAACGGGTAGTAAGCCGCGGTGTTAATAATAACAAACCTTACTGTGAAAAAGTCTCGAAGTTATTTTGAAAAACGCGTTACATATTAACTTAACACACCTATGCTTTCTAAGAACTATCACACTAATACGCCTATGAATGAAATAGAAAGAGATAAAAGAAAATGGTATCTTATTTATATGCTGATACGGTTCCCATCTTCCACTGACGAGTCTACAGATTCACTCTATTATTAAATGCGCTTGGAAAGTATTGACACGCATTTCGAAATTATCTTTATACTGCTTCCTATAATAGATGGACATTTGCTTCCATGGACTTTTATAATCTACATCCAGACAGGAAGATTCTTGTAGGACATTTTCGTGAACAGACAGAAAAATTGCAGAAAATTAAAACATATATTTATATATTACAAAAATAAACTACTTAAAGATCAAAAAAAATAAATTTGTGACAAATTAAGGCTATTTTTTTTATAATTATTTAAGAATTTATTATTTTTGTTTCAATGTTAAATCTTTAAAATTCACCGAATAAAACGTAGATATAGTAGGGCCCCCGTATCCACGGTTTCAGTTATCCGGGGTTTACCGCTGCCCAATTTTATTTTTAACTAAAGAAAAAATAGTTTGTGAGTAACAATGCCTATACCATCACCACCCAATTCATCTCCTCATTGTGGCCATTGTGCTATCATATCACCGTCATCTTCATCATTTTTTGTCTCAACAAGAATAATTAAGAATATTAATTACGCTGTAGTGTACAGTGCACGTTATTTTTATTTTATTTAATGTTGGTAATGTCTCGCTGTGAATAGTTTATAGATTAAACTTTACCGTATTTATATATGTTACATGAATATCACGTAACCGCGGTGGATCCAGGAACGTACTACCCAGCGATATGGGGGCCCTGCTGTACATTAACATGTAAAATCCTATTTCTACTTTCCGCTACGTCATAAGGAGGCAACGTCCTAAAAAAGTAAATATGGGTCTGGATATTACCTAAACAAAGTGTACATGGCGCATTTCTCTCCCATTTGGTTCATCTGTGAGTACTCTCTTTCCCATTAGTCGTCATGTACGCTATTTCCTGAAAATGTTTACGACGCTGTTATGGCAGTGTTTCGACGCAGTTACGTTGGCGTCGCATCAAACAGGTAGAATCTAAAATAACTCCCAATTGTCTTTTAGACGGATAAAAGTTTCTGCTGCTCCGCCAGAGACCAGCCGTTTCTAGGATATTAAGGTGGTAAGGATAGCGAGCCAAGGTAAGTTTTTCAGTTTTTACGATTTCAAAAACTTTTTTTAGTCGAATTATGTTTTTTTTTTTTTTTGCTTTAGTAGTGTCATTAGCCCCTTCATCTCGAAATACTATAAAGTTTATATNTTTTTTTTTTTTTAAAAGTGACCTGGTGGTTTAGTGGTAAGGTGTCGGACCTCTGTGCTGGGGGTCCCGGGTTCAATCCTTGGTCCCGGCACAGATCTATCCGATTGCCAAAACCTTCCTTCACCTCTGACAAGACGTGTATTAATCACAACTTATTGTATGTGTGGAATGCCAGGCCTCCACCGTGGTTCGGATCCCCACGTTAAACTGTAGGTCCTCCATTTCATCTCACAATCATCCTAGCACTACATATTAGCGTAAGTGCGTATAACCCGAACGGTTAGTAAGACGCGGTGCTAATAATATAAGAATAATAAGAATAAACATAGGAACACTAGACTAAAGAGTTTTGTGGGCCTTTTCTCCCCCCGTATAGAGCTTTCATTCCACATCCGGAATAATCTTCCATACTGTCCATCGCGTAGTTAGGTAATGGTAGGTCATAAGGCACTAGCAGACGAAATCCTTACTTACTTAGACTCTATAGTCCCCCCTTTCTTTGCTAATGGACAGAACGCTTTTTTTTATCACATAGTAAGATATTCCACCCCTCCCCACCTTCTAAGTTTATCATAGTTAATAGTTGGTTCGCAAGTTGGCACACCACTATTTAAAAGTATTAGCAATTATTATGTTGGTGCATGACAGCTGATAAAAGTAACTGCTGACAAAAGAGAGCTTGATTACGTCAGGCTTGTACATTTTTTACCAAGACAAATTAACCCAAGTTTTAAGAGTAGATATAATAATTAAAAATCTTATACACATTATAATCTCAAAAGTATTTGAATAGTCATTATTATCGTGGCATTTGACCAAGATTTTTTTTTAACTAATATTAAAAGTTCTGGTCAAATTACACAATGCTCGTGACAGAAATTAAAAAAAAACTGTTTAGATGTATATAAAATTAAACAAAATGTATCTACTGAAGCAATATTTGATCTATGTTAATCAAACAAAGAATATTTCTTAGTAAAAACTGAAAAAATAGGGACCCCAACTCACACGTTCATCCATCCCACTTTAATAAATTTGTTTTCCAAGGTCACTTCCCCCCCGCCATTGCTTAATACTGTGCTACTACTTAGGAGACTGGTGTGGGTGTCGCCAAGACAAGCCAAACTTTTCGAGACTGTACTTGCAAATAGTTCCTGTTCATTCAGTGACGAATTCACCCAATTAACGTAAGGTACGTTCGTTCATTACATTAATGCGTGTGTGGTTGCAGAAAGATGGTGAAGGGGAGGGAACAGTTAACAAATAAACAGTCATATCAATCCTTGCTTGCCCTGGAAAAATCCATCAACCACCCCTATTAGTACTACTTTGGACCACCAAAACGAACTAAAGCTCAAGACGTAAAAATCTACATACTGTACAAGTATCTCAATATTTCCTTTTGATTACTTAAAACTTTAAGTGATTACAATTTCCTGTAAAAAAATAAGTCATAAATTGTATTTATTTTACAAATGATCCAAAGTATCGTTTAAAATTATATTTTTCCACAAAAATATATAATATCATCGAGGATGATGTCACACCTAAGAATGTGGAAAAGAGTATTGATACTTTATTAATTTTTTTCGATACCTATAAATTTCTAAATAACATAGAGATTTTTACTCAGTAGAAAAGTTACTCCTCGGTGTCTGATTGGTATCTAACGAAACCTTAATTTGGTTATAATGTCTGTATTGTAATGTAATCTTTTCAAGCTCACTCTGATATCGTGACTAGAATAGAAACTCCTACTACTTCGTTCGGGAATCAGCTAAACACATAGCTTGACCCTTACATTATTATTAATTTTAGTAAAATAATCATATACAAGAACACTTCTGTGTTAATGTGGTCAGAGTTCCTGGCTTCGGATCCAGAGGTCCCGGATTCGATCCCAAGAGCTTCCAGATTTTCTTTACAGCAGCGAGTATGGAACGGGGTTGACTCAGCTTCGTGAGGACAAATGAGGAGCCATTTTAATGGGGGAAAAAAGCTGCTCCTGTCTAAAAAAAAAAGAGAGATTAACGGCCTGAGGGTTCGTTGTGCTGGCCACATGACACCCTCTATCCGCCAAAATTTAGCACTATCTTCGCCAACAGACGCAGGCTGCTCGATTGGTATGACGCCATGAAGTGTTAATAATATACGGAATAGAAAAATTCGATTATAACATAGAATATGTTATTATTGTTATTAGATCAGTACAGTCCAATTTTCAAAGGAAGATCTTTATCTGACAGCCTTAAAATATACTAGACCTTCTTTTACGTATTCATATTTCAAGTCATGTAATCTGCAGCTATCAGTTTTGCAATATATATTATCAATAATTATAAAATAACATTGATAATATGGTTAATATTATCATTGTTGATCACAAAACAAGTTTGTATCTACTCAAAGGCTCTTCCTTTGAAAATTGGACTTGACAAAAAATGCTGACAATGTAGGTAAACATCACCACCAACACAATACATAAAACACTAAAATTATGTTATTTTGATACACAGTAGTTCCCTGATTATTATTTCGATTTAAGTGCGGCACCGATACTTTATTTTCCATACGAGAAACGAGTAAATTATCAATATTATTTTTTTCTTTCGATATCACATACATAGTCATATCTACGAAATGGCATCTTACAAGCACGCGTTGTATGGAGTTTTTTTCCACTAACCTTCGAGTAAAATTTTTAAATTCAAATGTATTTTTATAATATAGTTTATTTTACACCGATATTTTAAAAAAAATGATCAAAGCAACGTTGGTTTCATATTGATTTTTTGATTGAATTTGACCCGGGAGTCCAATGTTTAATTAACTTTTTAATCACTTATGTTTGATATTAAGACTGTGTGAATACATAAATTTCAATTTCGAATCGAATCCGAAACTTGGCTGACTATAATCGAATACAAATCGAATCTCATGCCTAAAAAAATTTCGAGTAAAATTAGAATCGAATCTATGCTAAATTTATTTTACCGAATCGAATTCCTATCATATCCTTTGACTAGAAAAAATTGGAGCTAATATTTTATTTTAAAAAGTGTTTCGTATCTGAATCGAATAATTTATTTTAGGCTTTCTATGTTAACGTTTCAAATCGAATCTGTGTTAAATATTTTATTATATTAAGTTTCCAAATCCAATCCAATCCAATAACAACATTTTTCAAAACGTATTGATAAACAGTTTAGACACATTTGAGGTTTATTAAAAAAAATAATGTAATAAATAGCACTAATATCAAAAGGTTAAAAATCAAAGATCATACTACTATTTTAATCATAGTTCAAAGGTTGATTTACTAAAAGGTGAGGCTAGTTATTTTATTTAAATACAAGGTATTCACTGTCACAAACAACTCGCCAACAAATGATTCCTTTGCGAGCTGGAACTCAAGTAAATTTCTCTATTCACTTTACCACGTAACTGGTTTCCGGTCTGATTATATTAATATGTTTAATAAATATGAATTATAGATTCAAATTTTGAGCTAAACCAGTCAATTCCGAGTATAGAATTTATTTGGATTAAAAACTTCGAATGGAATCCGAGTCTTGGTAATATTCGGATTAAAAATTTCAAAGGTTCGCACGGACTTAATTGACATTATTTTTTAATCATAAATTTAATTAAAAACTAACAAACTTAAAATAATAGCTACTATAGTAATTATAACTTAATAGCTTGGAACAAATGAGATTTATTTTATTTTTATTTTTAAATATTATGAATTGACATTTTAAAAAATAACTTAAAAAGTTGTATTAACCATAAATGTAACCTTATTTAAACTTATTTTGCAAAATTAAAGGATGTTTATTTCGGGATTCAAGCTAATTTAAGTAGATTAAATTGCTGGCGTTATATTAATATTATCATAGACATCACCTCTTCCCTAACCAAATGGTTACTTCCCTTCTTCGCTGTGTAATTAAAGCAAAACGTGTGCAATTCATTTAAAATAAATTTGATAAATAAATATTATATCCTCTAAATCAGACAAAATCTTAGTTCTGTATTTGGAAATGTGGCCCCAGGGAGTGATACACTCCCCACAAAACTCTCCTGCAAACTACGAGACTAATTGTTTGCGAAATTACTGGTTTTATTACTCACCTGCTTAAATATCAACCTAAATTAGTTTTGTAAACGTAATCTTAAAGCTATTATAAATTATAATATATATTCAATATATTTATTGGTATAAAACGCTGCCAATGGTTCGAATCCCAGCGGAGTATATTGAATGTGTATTTACATGTATCGCATCTTACTACCAATCCGGGATATCCAAATATTCATATTGGAATGAGGAAGGTTAAATGTATATCAAACACTTAGGAAAAAGCACCCACAATACAACCAGCAAGGATTCGAGCCCCAACATTTCCCTTTACCAATTTTTTTTTAGATATTAGACGAGAATGAAGTTTAAACTACGTGCCCACAGATGCGTATAGTAATTAGTCAATAAACATAATATTTTTTACCTTATGCCAATTAATAAATAAGTGAGAATCTCAATACGTAAGTGTTAGTTATTAAAAGGGCTACTTTACTCTCTAGAAATATCTGTTTATTTTAACTTCGTTTAAAAAACAGTTGTTTGATTTTAAAGTTTCCCAAAGTTACCTTCGTCGTCGACGTATTTTAAAGGGATGACTTTCCGTTCTCCCTTATAAACCCCCCCCCCCCCCTTAATAACCCGATGTCATGTCCCTATTAAACCGCAAGGGCGAATGAAGCTTCTTTCCTTAAAGAGAGCATGTTTTTTTGAATTCTTCTCCTAGCACGCAATTTTCTCTCTTTATGGGAGTTTCATCCGCCATGACAATCACGTTGTCCTGTTCTTGTACGCGTCACGAAGCGACAGAGAGAGAGAGAGAGAGGATGAAAAACGAAGATAGAGGTCGCAGCCGAGGGACTTTAGAGGTCATGATTATAGGGCGTACAAATCCTGATGGCTGTGTACGAGTTTGGAGGTCATGGTTATATGACGTTAAAACTCGGACGGCTACGTATGGGCTCAGAGGCTATGATTATAGGACGTTCAAATTCGGACGCCTTCGTACGAGCTCAGAGGCTATGATTATAGGACGTTCAAATTCGGACGCCTTCGTACGAGTTCAGAGGCTATGATTATAGGACGTTCAAACTCGGACGCCTTCGTACGAGCTCAGAGGCTATGATTATAGGACGTACAATCTCGGACGGCTATGTGTGTGAAAACACAAGTGTAATTTATTAAAACTAGCCCCGGCTTCTCAAGTACAAGTGAGACATTCACTCTGTAAGTAAGTTTCCCGGTGTGTCTATTCACTCAATCACACATTATGCATATATTATATTTAGTGACATTTTCCAATTCAGTCAAACACAATAACCATAGCTCAGCTCTTTAATGTAGCTTACTATTTGGTATGAAAATTAAAACCTCATTCTGACTATTATATATTTGCCCAACTGGGTATCGATCTTGATACCCTTGGTTAATAAGACTGGCGGGTGACCTGGTGGTCTAGGGGTAAGGTGTCGGACTTCTGTGCTGTGGGGTCCGGGGTTCAATCCTCGGCCCTGGCACAGATTTATCTGATTGCCAAACCCTTCTTTCACCTCTGACAAGACGTGTATTAATCACAACTTGTGAATGTGTTACAATCACCCTACCATCACACATTAGCGTAAGTGCGTATAACCCGAACGGGTAGTAAGATGCAGTGCTAATAATAATAATTAGACTGGCAAATTACCGCCTAAAATAAAGTACCGGATGCCAATAAAAGGATATCAGAAAGCTCATAGCAGAGTAGATAAACCTTCTGAGTAAAACCTCGTGTTCAGGTAACATAGATTTTCTGAAATCTTCACTAGACGAGGCCTAAACTATTACGGCTTGAGACTGTGTTTTTATCAGATGGTCATATATATATATATATATTTTAAATTTCAAGTTGCAAGTGATTTCATGATTTTCCCCTTCTATTGAAGATTTAAGAATAGCACACGCTATGTTTGAGTCAAAATTAAATTGTCAAGTCACCCACTAGCAGGAGCGGAGATGGTGTGAGTGAGTGAGTGAGTGAGTGAGTGAGTGAGTGAGTGAGTGAGTGAGTGAGTGAGTGAGTGAGTGAGTGAGTGAGTGAGTGAGTGAGTGAGTGAGTGAGTGAGTGAGTGAGTGAGTGAGTGAGTGAGTGAGTGAGTGAGTGAGTGAGTGAGTGAGTGAGTGAGTGAGTGAGTGAGTGAGTGAGTGAGTGAGTGAGTGAGTGAGTGAGTGAGTGAGTGAGTGAGTGAGTGAGTGAGTGAGTGAGTGAGTGAGTGAGTGAGTGAGTGAGTGAGTGAGTGAGTGAGTGAGTGAGTGAGTGAGTGAGTGAGTGAGTGAGTGAGTGAGTGAGTGAGTGAGTGAGTGAGTGAGTGAGTGAGTGAGTGAGTGAGTGAGTGAGTGAGTGAGTGAGTGAGTGAGTGAGTGAGTGAGTGAGTGAGTGAGTGAGTGAGTGAGTGAGTGAGTGAGTGAGTGAGTGAGTGAGTGAGTGAGTGAGNTGTGTGTGTGTGTGTGTGTGTGTGTGTGTGTGAGGCGGCGGAGTGTTGATAACTAAAACGTGCTCTTTATACATCCTGACCACAATATTACGGCATACTTAGACATAACTGTAGTGCAACCGCTGTAGGAAAATAGACTCAGAAAATATAACAAATATTTCTCTCTTTCAATACTGACCAAATGTATTGTTTTAATATTTCATAGGTATTTTGTCAAAAGTAATGGCC
The DNA here is from genome assembly GCA_902151455.1 of Timema bartmani. NCBI lineage: Eukaryota > Metazoa > Arthropoda > Insecta > Phasmatodea > Timematidae > Timema > Timema bartmani. Next base: position 298,006 of record CABFWB010000410.1, on the reverse strand, counting down.
GCAAAGAGATAAAATGCATAAAAATACCCTACAGGTACAGGGTGGCCCACGGAAAAGTAGCCCGCCTCCTATATTCAGCAGGCGCCTCACTCTGAATTGGAGGAGGTCAATCCCCTTCCACCCATATTGTGACATGAAGAATGAGCAAGTGAACTGCTTGTCTAAAGCTTTATTGACTTACCCACATGTTACATGATCGGCAGACAGGGTGGAAGGGGATTGACTTCCTCCAATTCAGAATGAGGCGCCTGCTGAATATAGGAGGCGGGCTATTTTTCCGTGGGCCACCTGTATATGATTAGCAATGAATTGGATTATGGGTGATGGAATTTTGAGGTCAAGAGACTTGGCTAGGCACAATAGGCAGTGACTTCTTTTTTACTGTGCTTTTTCGTTACACTCTTCCTGCGAATGCGGCTATACTTCTTCTAAATTAACATTTCGCTCCCTGTCCCTTAAATTGATCCATTAGCATAGTAGCTATATTATTTAAAAAAAATTATAGTAGCTATATTATTAAAATTTTTTAATATTTGACCAATAATAACTTATTTTCTTATTTCATGCAGATACACAGCCTTCTATTATTAACTCAATCTCGTTATACTTGGCGTGTTTTTTATATGGCGTGACATAAAACAATTACGTCAAAGCTGACGGAATTTTGATAGTAAGGACTTAGCGTGTGTTCGTTTATTCTTGGTCACGCTATGTTTAGCGGTTCCTTGTTTTAGTTGTAATAGTAAGGGTGAATCTATAAATAGTCCAACGCTTAAGTGTATCAATATTATTTAGCTATTAATAGATTCGAAATGTTTCGCTATTGTGAATTTAAGTTAATTGACAAATTTGTTGGCGACATCATTATTTATAAAAGACCAGACCCACCGTAAATTAAAATTGCAAACATGAGTTTTTTTAATTTTTTTTACAAAGGTCTATATTATTACTTATTTTATGACATGTCTCGGCCACCAGACCGGACCAAATCATAGTGTGGGGGACTTTTCGGAGGAAGTCTGTTGGAAAAGACAACAAGTACTTACACAAAAATGTTTACTACCTTTCCTTTTGAACTCAAAAGATGAAATTATAAAAGTATCTTCTGAGATTAGATCTGTCCCTTTATTTTTTTTAAGAACTCAATCTTTTTTTAATTCTGTTTTCGGTCTTGGCACAATCTTGTAAAAACAAGAGAATTTTTGTTGTTGACAAACTTTTTTTTAAAAAAAAAAGGGGCAGAAGTGTGTTGGCCTGCTCTCAAAAATGAGAACTTTGACATCGTGAAACCAAATGACTCGTTAAAAGAAAGGTCACCTATGAGTTTAAAATTAATATGAGTAAGTCTTACCCTGAATCGCGACAAACTAGAATTCCGGTGTCAAAGAGGTCAATCAATATTCGAATCTAGGCCTAAGATAGATGCATTAAGGAATGGTTTTTCATTTTTAATTTATCACTGTGGTTTTCCTTTCCCTATTCAAAATGGTGCGGGGCGCATTTTTATTCTAAGCTACCCTATGGATCTTTGCCCCTGTTATTAAGATACTAATACATTAAGCAACGAAAGTAATATACAAAAAGAAATTATACGGTGCACCCCACACTTTCTTGCTCCTTTACCTAAAAAAATGGAGGCATTTACTTTTTAACTTGGAGGATTGGAGGGAGAAAATCCTAGACAAGGTTACAATATAAACATAAAGGAAAAACAAGAGCGTCAGATTTAACCAAAGATGATTGGTTTTCAGCACCAAGTTTTATTACTTGTTCAGGTTATACGAATATGTACTAATTACGCGAGTGAGTAATGGCTGAGGAAGGTTTAATTGCAGGTGTATTCGCATTTTCGCAGTGAGATAGTAGAGAACAATTTTGTAAAAAACCACCCTTCGTAAACCCGGATTCGAACCCCGATATCCCTGTCATCGGCAAACTAATCCAACAAGAGAGTAACGACTTAGACCATGCTGCCACCAAAGCAGGTAAGAGGTTAATTGAAATAATCGACACGTACATACATTTATTGAAACCGTGCTTAGTCAGCAGATTATGTTTATTTTAATTGTTCTGTCATCACTAGTTAGGCGCTAGTTTTGGCACAATTTTTTTTTACTTTGTAATCGCTACTTTAATTTGACACATTTTAGATAGTGTTTGGTTTTGCTCCTATCTATTTTTTTTTAGGGTTTAATCACCTCTTGTACAAATTTACAATTTTAAACCTCATCCAAGAAGTAAATTATTCTCTTTATCAGTTTTGTAAATTTCGAGTCCCCCATTTACCAGACCCCCATTTGGGAGTTTATTACGTAGTTAATTTTTTTTAACCATATGGTCTCTAATAGTTCTCAAAGATTTAAACTCCCTATTTTTCATAATTTCATTTCAAAAATATATTTGCTTATAATTCGCATATTATTGGTTTTATAAAAAGTAAAACGGGTTTTATCTTTAATAGTCCTCAACTTTGCAATAATTATATGTTGTTTGTTTTTTTGTATCTCGAAGAGTTGTGGAAACATTTCATAAATATATCAAAATTGGAGATATTCATGTATTTTAAGTACACTCTAAGTCTGACTCTTTAGCTCACTCAATAGAGTTTCTGTTTACTGAGTTAAGGGTCACGGGTTCAACTCCCAGTATGACCGAAAAATTTATCACTGATGAAATATGGGTTTACACTGTTTCAGTGATAAACTGAATGTTGAGTCTGTTCTGGATTTAGGTTAATTCATAGGCCGTGTGCTGATATAATCAGTCGGTTCAGAAATTTCGTTAAGTACCTCAAATAAATGAAAGAAGAAAAAAAAACTCTTAAGTAATTTTCCCAGGAAAATAAAATGTGCTATTTTGTTTGTGAAATAGTGGGTGTATAACGAGTTTTAATCAAAATCGTTAGTGTAAATTTCAAGAAAATCGATGATTTCTCCACTCACCCTTCAATAAACCAGTCTTAATTTTAAGAATGGATTGATAAATCAATGTGGCCCTCTGGGCAACTTTATTTAAACCAAAGAATTATCAGTAAAATGGTTTGGGTTCTGAGCAGATGAGCAAACAGACGACATTGCGACAACCACTTTTTATGCTTCAGGGATTCATGAAAAATATCGACACGTCTCAAAATTTGAAATTAGATTTTTTTTTTTGTACTATCATAGTACTTGCTTTCTCCTAGTTATCGCAAGGAAGAAGTGTGCATTTGCTTGAAAACAAAAGCATTCGTTACGTTACTTTACTTCAACAATCCAACGACTCGCACACAGTCAAAATGTCCATCTCATTTTGGCTGGTTTGTCGGTGACTGGGAGGTAAGGGTTCGAGTTCTGGGTGGTTGAACCAAGGGTGATTATTCTTAAAACAGTTTCCTGCTATTGCTACGCACAAATACTCATGAATTTTTTTTTTTAAGATTATAAATTATTCTTTCCTTACACATTAGTGTAGTTACTATATATATTGAAAATACGGTTTTGGTGAGACTCATAAAAAAAACTATTTAGCAACCATGCAAGTCATTAAAATGAATCTTAACAGAGGCATCGCAATGACGGCAATAAAATAAATTTATTTTAAAATTTTGTTATAATTAATTACAATTAATCAAGAGAGACTCGTACATAAATTTTTTTATATTGCTTATTAATAGAACAGAACAAAATCTATATAGGTATTGTAACCACACGGCCTAAATTGGGAGGCGTGTTATTATAATATTGTGTGTTTGGATTGTGAATGACAAAACGAGTACTACGTGGTGTTATGATTAGCTAGTGAACAAAGAGAATAGAAGCGCAGATAACATAACAAAGTCAGCTTTCCAGAGGGGGAATCCATGGCAGGCGGCAGAATAAAGAGTGGTGTGTTCAGCTATCGGGGCTGACTATTCACCATCGAGTCTAGGGGGTCATTTCTATGCGGGTTAGGACGCCAGCATATCAGTACTTGTATTTGAGGGCTAACGCTCGTGCCCAGGGTACCGGGGTTCGGAGACCGTGTAGGATCACCCAGAGGTCAAACAGGCCATTGGTTATTCCTTGCAATACTTAGTTCTGTCACAAGCTTTCAAGTAGTCTTTCAAGTTCTTTTATATTTTCAATATCACTATCAACATCACATTTGTAATATACGTAGTAGTACTAATAAAAACCAGGTCGAACGTCAATCACGAACCCACACAATCATATAGCCATTCACCCCCCCTTATGCCATAACACATCCTGACAATCATAAGCCCACATTAGAAAGAACGCAGATGGTGATAATATCTTAAACTTTCCATATTATTGCAGACTTTTATTTTTATTTTACAAGGTATAACTTTCTTTCAACTTAAATTTCATACTCATAACCTATGTTTTTGTAAAGTAGTACATCTCTCTGCTGAGATACGACCCCTGACGATGTTGTTATCAACTCAAAATAATGCAATAATGTTATGAAATGTGTAGAATAATATGAATTAAAAAGGTACTACTTTAAATTATTCACCGTTGAAAGCAAATAAAGATGGCTGGATTCTAAATATTTAGGCAGTAATATTATAATAGTAAGTTAGGATTATTACCATTTTAAAATTCATCCCTTGTTATTTTTTGTTTATATTTTCATTCCAAATTATTAAGACACTGATGACGATGAAAGGTATAAAGGTTTATTATTATTATTATTATTATTATTATTGATGCCTTTTTGCCCTATGTGGAAAGTAGTGCCACAACAAAGCTTAGCTACCCCGGCTTTCCCTTGTTGCGGTTTCTGTGATAGGTTAATTTCAGGTGCAGTGGGTTATCATTCCACCCACCCCCTATAGTTCTTTAAATGTAGTTAATTACCAAATAACTGTATTCCAGGTGTTTTAATATGGTAAAAGGTTATATATTCAAATATAAACTAGGGAAGATAACTTTTAAAAAAAGACTAGGGTTCAAAACTGGGCCGAGTGGATCCAGTTTTTTTTCTACCCTTAAAAGTTATGTATTTCCCTTTGTATGCAAATATGGGAACAATTCTTTTAAATTATTTAATTTTCATTTCTACCCCTTTAACGTAAATATACGTAAAGAGTCCGATTTCCATAGGGAAAAATCTTTTCCGGCAGCTAAAAAAAGCTACTAGATATATTTTCACGTATTCATTCGTTCAGTCATGTGATATCAGCTATCCTTTTTAATAAATATTACCAATAACTATAAAATAACATTGATAATAGAGTAAAATGTTATCAATATTAGGTACAAAAAAAAAGTTTGTATTTTCTAAAAATATCTTTCTATGAAAATTGTACTTAAATAAAATGTGAGGCACTCTGTAGTCAACCTCTTGACCACACGGGGGAGCGGTTATATCGGCTACCCAGGCTATCCGTCAACTCCAACACATCGTTTCAACCCCCCATCCCCTCGCCTATTAGGACTCTGCCCAGTACGACCCCTGAGCCGTATTAGTCCTGAGCTCGACTGAAGCTCTGTACTCCACCCCTCTCCTTCCCTTAACACGCGAGCAACTGGACCGGAAACAACCCCCGGCTTATGTCCACATTTAGTTTGACGGTAGCTCCTGGTGCCGACATTGTTCGGATCTTCTCTCCGGGGACGAGTTCATTTTTTTTTATTCAACCTCAACTGTTGCGAGCTCAGCGGTAAACTTGGTGTAAACCTCTAGATCCGCAGCGAAGATTGGAATAAAACGCACGACTTTATGTGTTTTTTTGTAGAGAATAAAACAAATATAAGTAATTGAACAAACTCTCTTATAAGCTTTGGAAGTTTAGACCAAATATTTTCAAAAATTTGTTTATTCCTTAATAAATCACCTTGGGAGAAATGAACATAAGAAAGAGTTGTTGACTTTATCATTTTGACACATGAGTGTCCTCCCTATCGTAAGGTGAAATTTGGTCAGTTACAAAGGAAGTAAAATTTTAATTAAACCACAAGAAAACAAAATGTTAGTATCATATATATAAAATGTGTTTTATTTAATAAATAGCATTGTGTACTTCTTTTTTAGGGACATATTATTTAAAGTGAGACTAAAATTTTAATTTGTTCTAAATGGGCAAACGGGTAGTTATTGACATAATAATAACAACACTGAGTACTTTTTTTTGGCGGGGGGAGGGAATTTATTAAAGAATAAACAAATTTTTGAAAATATTTTTTCTAAACTTCCAAAGATTATAAGAGAGTTTGTTCAGTTACATTTGTTGTATTCTCTACCAAAAAAACCAACATAAAGTCGAGCGTTTTATTCCAATCTTCGCTGAGACTATAGACATTTACGCCAAGCTTACCGCTGAACTCGCAACAGTTGAAGTTGAATATATATATATATATATGAGAGAGAGAGAGAAAATGATCTACTTGTCATTTTCAACAAAGTTCAAATTTTCAAAAAATAAGTCTCTATTAAACCAGCCTTACGTGATTTTTTCTCCATAGACCAAACAAAGCTTATTTTTACAATGCGATAGGGGCATGACGTTATGTTCGGGCTAAGTTAGGTTGAGTCAAAAACACATAAGGGTACGTAGACGTTTCTGATTGGTTATATGAGAGTAGATTAAAGTAAAAGTTTTGTTATAATTGAAAACAAAATTGTAGAAAACATAATCAAAGTTAAGAAACCTTCTCGGTCCCGGCCTGAGAAAATGAGTAATTAACCAATAAGATTCAAATTTAGTGCACACTATTTTATAATAATAACCATCTAAACCTTTTCTGTATTACTCATTATTAATTGATGGAACAATCCGGCATAGAGAAATAATTATATTTATCACATTATTGAGATTTGTTTGAATTAAAGGTTTGCTTATAAATAGGCCAATATTAGTTTTTTTCCACATAAAAACAAAACAATATATAGGGGACTCATCGGAATTGTGTGTGCTTGATAAGAAGTTTTAATCCATATGAAAAAGGATGAGTCAAATAAAGTTTGTTTTATGTTACTGGCAGCGAGAATCTTAAGTAAATCGTTGCACAATTTTACCCAAACCTTGCCCCCACCCCACACCACGCTAATCCCCTTTTTTTAAAAAAAACAAGGGGAGCATCCATGACCCCCTTATTTCCAATGCTTGTTCTCATAACGAAATGTAAAACCCACTTATTTGAGTTTGGAAACACTTAAAACGTCAAAATCCATTGAGAATTTAAGGTTAAAAAATACTATTACAATACATTCTCTGCATGAGAAAGTAAAACACTTTGCATGGATTTTGAAATAATAGTTTTATTTTATTTTGAAATATGAAGCACGAAATAATTATTTAACAAACAGAATATATAACTTACTTTGTTTTATTTGCAGATCGCACTCTAGTATACCAAGAGTCATTCTGGATCCACCTGTAATAGCCTCACCTAATATTCGAACCAAAGAGTTCCAAAGATGGTTAGTCAGTGTCTAAGGAATATAGAGAATAGTAAAGATCACGTAGGCCTACATATAAACTTATGCGAGCATAAGGGGAAGGGAAATTAGTGGAAGACCCCTTTGGCCGTATTCCAAATATGATTTTACCTTTGGATCTCCTACTCTCGTTCCACGATAATGCCGGTGCTCTAAGATAACCTCCTCATATACTCCTAAGATTAAGTTATTAATGATCCCCATTAAAATCACATTTAAAAAATTTGTGCTAAACGTTAAACGGATTACAAACACCCGGGATATACGCTTATCTTCACTAACTTATTAAGGATAAGGAAGGTTAAATCTAATAAATGTACCCCCCTCCCCCCTTTTTGTGTGGAGATAGATATAAAACACAAGTCAGGAAAACCTTTCACTATATCCAACAAATAGTTTAACCTCAACCACGCCATCACCAGCCAACCACACAGGAGGATTAAACCTTTTTTTCTGCATATCCACCTTAGTGAGCTAGAAATTACGTAATTACTAAGAATCGAATAAGACTATCTCTTTCGCGGCATAAAGTTGAGGAATGTTATGATCCTTTCCTGGGTCTCCTTAATTTCTTGATGCCTTCCACCTGGATATTACTTCGAATGACGTCACAGCCACAGATAAATGTCAGTAACGTCTAGTGCAGTAACAATTGCGTAAAGCATAAACCTATCACTCACGGTTATCAGATTACCTATAGATGGACTTTTAACCAACCATTTTATGCCGGCAACTAAAATGAAAAGAAAAAACAAAACCTTTGTTTTCATTAGAACGTATTCTTTTGTATTTTTGAAACTTCGTTTCAAACGTTTTGACACATTTGTATGGTCCTTTGTATAGAACAAATGACATAGTTTATTCTCACCAACGACAAAATTGTCAACGATGACAGTGATATTAATCCTCTTATTAACCACACGACCAAAATATTCCACCATTATACGGCCTAGCCGATGTTTAGCAACCTCACTTTTAACAGAAGTCCTACCTGCATCGGTGAACACGTGAGTTCTGGTCTGGTTTGAGGGTGAGTGAGAGGTCAGGGTTTGAATCACGGCAGGGTGGACCGAAGGATTTCTCCCCCCTAGCTTATGTTTAACTCCCCCTTTACCAAAATTTAATTTAATTTATTCTAAATTCTACCTTCCTTATCTCTACACATTAGAGTAAATATAAATAAAGTCAGAGATTCCTAAACTAGTTGCGAAGCGGGTTGCGTCTTAACTTGACGTACCTAAGCACTTTAAGCGCTATCACACTCTAGACACCATTGTATGAAATAGAAAGAAAGGGAAGAAAATACCAGTTCAGCCAAAGGGGCCTCTTGTTTAGCCAATGATAACATTCCCCCTCTTCCTCTGACGAGCTTACATGCTCACTATACTATTTGCGCCTTGTAAACATCGACTTGCTTTTCAAAATTACCCTTTTCTTGTTTCCTATGTATAAATATATACTATCACGGACTTTTTTAATTTACCTCCTCACAGAAAGATTCCTAAAGGACATTTTCATGAACAACCCATACAGCCTGGTTGTAGAGGACTTATAAAAACTACGTTTACAAAACAACTACTTCAAGATAAAAAGTAATATAGTTGTGACAGAGTAAAACTATTTTTTAGAACTATTTAAGAATGTGTGGTTTTTGTTTCAACGTTATATCTAGAGATAGGGTAAAATAGCATTAATTTTCAGTTTTTTTAGCATTAATTATTGGAAATTTAGCATTTTGTGGCATAATTTAGCATTTTGTAGCAAAATAAATAAAAATGTCTTTTGTAAATGTTTTTAGGGCCTATACAAAGGATTTCTGATAAAATTTATGTATGCATTAATACGAAGGGTATTTTAACCTTCGTTTGCAATGATTTTCATGTGAGAGATTATAATTATAAATAATTAATATTAAATTAATAAGGAAGGAAACTGGAAGATTGTGTCAAACACAAACAGAAGAATGCAGAATGACTTCAATTGGCATAATTTATTTTACACCTATGTGTAACGTCAAAAAATCATTGTAGCCTACAGTACAAAAATAAAAATAGTTTAGTAAATAGCTGGTATCGTAAATAGTTGGTGTCGTTGAATCAGTTCAAACAAATGTGCAAGTCAAAGATAGTAAATATTGGCAAATAAAATAGTGTGGTAACAAAAATGACATAAGTGTGCATATTTTAAATACAAGTGTATCAGTTCACACAAAAGTGAAAGTCAAAAATAGTTAATACACAAAATGTGGCGATTAGCCGGATGGGCTGTGGAAGGCACAGGATGCAAGTAAAACCCGAGCTGAAGCACACAGACGAGTGAAACTCAAATGATTTTTTAATCACTTATTTCCGCTGAAAAACATTGTTTTATAGAAATTCTCAGCATTTTATTTAAATGCGCAGTATTTTCAGGGAATTCGCGTCTATTTCGCTAAATAAAATAATTTAGCTAAAATACTCTCAAAATCACGTTTTTCGCGTTAATTCGCGAAATAAAAATTGCTTTAAACACTTTCAAATGCCATGAAACGCAAAGAAAACTTATAAATACCCTATTTTCAACCCCCCCTTTTTTTTCGCGTTTTTCGCAAAAGCGAATTTACCCTATCTCTAGTTATATCTTTAAAATTGAGTAAAAAAGTACATTCATTAACATTATAATGATACAATCAACTCAACAACCAGGCCCCAGACCAGTAAATTAACACCTAACTGATTTGTATGAATGGATTATAAGAAAGAATGTTAACATTTAGTTACTATTTGTATTTTCTATTATATATTTTTATTTTCTCTTCTGTTCATAATTTTTTCCACTATTCAGATTTGAGGGTAATTTGGTGATTTGGATTAGTAAAATAGTGGATTCGACCCAACTCCAACACATTCTTTCCTATCCCTTCTAACCCTTAAAAATAGTGGGAAACCCTCGACCTGCCATGATGTAGCATGTAGGTAACGTCCTAAATCTTATAGCAAAGACAATTCACCCGGAATGGTGATCAAGTGTTCTGTGGTGTTTTAAATGTAATTGTTCGCCGTTGCCATGATGTTTGTGGGTTCGAATACCAACCGGGCGCAATATTAACTATGATAATCCCATCTTCTTCACACGATAATGCGGATTCATTTCCTCTAGACTATTCTTCTCATCATTAACCCTATAGATTAAGGCGTTAACAGACCTGGTAAGTCTTATTTATTTACCATAGATGTATACAATAATAAAGCAAGAACTATAAACTGATTTTGGTAGGATGATTCTTAAAAAAAATAAAATAATTGGAAACGTATATTTTTGCGGTCAATATTGATATTATTGGATATATATATATATATGTATACAAAATTATAGATGCTGGTGACGTATTAGTACATTAAAGATGATATAATACATTTCGTAACTGTCAAAAATTAGTATTTTCTTACTATCTGAATCTGACTATACATACGGTACTCTATCTATAATTAGAAATAAACCAAATTTATTTATTTTTAAGAAAAATTTACGTATATTTACGTTTGAAACAAATCTATAAAGAACGTTTTTGTTTTATTAATGCGTAGATCTGTGATTACAGTTTTCCACTTATAAAACATTTTCATTTGAAACATTTAAATTATCTATATAAATTAAAAACATTATATTCATGTTTTAATCAACAACACAAGCTACGAATGAATCAATCTCTCAAAATGATGATTCAGAACAAAAAACGATGACAGTTATTATTACTAATACATTCGTTCGTGGCTACAAACTTTAAAAAAAAAAAGTACTTGGCGGCTACGTTGTTTTTAAGTTGTTTGTAGTGCACGTGAAAAAAATACATAAAAAATAAGTATTTCGAATAATTTTGTATGTTTAACAACATCGAATAATAGGTCGCACAGGTTATTACAGAATATGTTGAATTATTCAAGTTGTACACATAAGGGTGGTGGGTAGTGGGGAGGGTAAGGTTTTTTTTTATATGAGGTATGAGCTCTTGATAATCTCACCCAGCTATTCGGTAAAACTAGCGAATCTCTAGATCGAAAATGTACTCGATAATCGATAAACACCCCCTTTTATCTTCTCTCGCTCTCTCTCAATTCATACTCAATCCCCCCCCATGTAAATATAACATGAACGTGGGGCTTAAACGAACTAGGTTTAGAGTCAAAGATCAATAGAGCAAACATACAAAGTGGCTTAGACGCGTGCCTACTATACAAGCAAGGTAAAGCTGGTCCACGATAAATTTGATCTTTTTTTGATTTATATCCTTCTTTCCCCCTCTTTTACGTTTTGTTACCATTCGGGTTACACGCATATTTGCCAATTACGCTAATGCGTTAGTTATGAAAAAGGTTGAATTTAGATAAAGTGTACTTTCAGTCGCATGGAGGGATTCAGTAAAACTATTTAGGAACAAATACCTTAAGTACAACTGAACGGGATTCAAATCCATGTTTCCCCGATTCGGTGGCCGCATGGTCTAAGGAGTCACTCTTGCCATTTACTAGACCGCCGATGCTGGGGAGAGCGTGGTTTCGATCCCGGTTGGGTGTACTGAGGGTTGTTTTCCCTAAATGGGTTCTCATTCACTCTTCACGCAAATGCGGGTACATTTCCTGTGAATTCAACATTCCTCATCCATAACGGGGGGCAAAACGCGGTGCTAAAAAATATATTATTGTGAGAGTAACGCCTTGAACTATTCAACCATCTAAATAAGCCATACGCATTTTAATTATTATAATGGAGTATGTACGAGGAAGAAAGAATTTAGAGGGAATCTACCCACATGGAGGTAGAGTGTAAATCTATGTTAAGAAAACACCTTCAGTACACCAGGATCTAAGATTCGAAGCCAGACCTCTCCAACAACAGACAACCAGACTTTCATCCAATTTTAATAGCAAGAACCGTGTCTGACAGCTAGGATAGTTATTAGATCGACTTTAACGTATTAATACTTGTACGTCAAGTATACTTCAATCAATACTTTTGATGAATATGATCAATGCCTATAAAATAACGATCATATAATATAATGCTATGAATGATAGCCTAAGAAAAGTTTGTTTTCTAAATGGTTCTTCATACTAAAATTCTACCCATTTTTTTTTACTTTGAGAGTTTACGTTCACTTTCTAAATCGACTGATTATATGAGCACACGACTTCTATAGTATACTAACTACTAGACTAGACACAGCAACTAGTCCCAGGCCGTTAATTCATCAGAGTGAATATTTCACCAATGATACATTTGTTTTCTCGGTTATGCCCAGAAATGAACCCGGGACCCTTGACTCAGTAGGTCGTCACGCTACAGACTGAGCTAAGGCATTGGACTAGATACTACTACATTATTATTATTATTATTATTATTATTATTATTATTATTATTATTATTATTATTAGCACCGCGTCTTACTACCCGTTCGGGTTATACGCACTTACGCTAATGTGCAATGGTAGGGTGATTGTGAGATGAAATGGAGGACCTACAGTTTAACGTGGAATCCGAACCACGGTAGAGGCCTGGCATTCCTCACATTCACAAGTTGTGATTAATACACATCTTGTCAGAGGTGAAGGAAGGGTTTGGCAATCAGATAAATCTGTGCCGGAACCGAGGATTGAACCCCGGACCCTCAGCCCAGAAGTCTGACACCTTACCACTAGACCACCAGGTCACCATCCTACTACAACTAACTCATATATTTATTCCGCGCGTACCGATACGGTTTTTCTGGCAGTTGAAAAATTACTAACAAAAATACCGTTTATATCTGTCCCAAAAAATATGTCTTTCCGCTTTGAAAAATGATGTCAAAATGTCTACGCTTTTCCGGGAGACAAAACTTAGTTCCCGAGATGGATGAGTACGAAATAATTTTAAGTTTATTTTCAACAATCAGAAACGATACAAAGTATAAAGGATAAAGAAAAAAAAAGTTTTTATCGTGTAAAAGAAAGTTTAACTCATTTGAAAAATACTAAGTTCATATACTCCTTGGAATCGAACTTGGGTCGTAGGAGCAAAAGAATATTGAAGTATCATATATGTAATGAATGATGATGATACATACTAAAAAATACCAAATTCAGGTGCTGTTTAGAATCGAACTCGGGTCGTTCAATGTCCCAGGTTCGAATCCAAGTAGTGCCTGAATTTTTATAATCCTCTCTAACTCTTGTGTGTTTGTTTGTAACTTTTAATTTAATACACTGATTATGATGGTCAACAGACCGCATCAGCTGACACACGAACTAAACATTAAGTTGGTCTAGTATAGTTTATCAATAACAAAGAGGTTTGACCCGCCTCGGTGGCGTAGTTATCTAACGCGCTAGTCGTGTTGAGCTCGACTGCCGAGGACGGGGAGATCGAGGTTCGAATCTCGGTCGGGTGAACTGGGGGGGTTCCATTCTCCTTCCACGCAAATGCGGGTTCACTTCCTCTATATTCAACCTTCCCAATTCCTAACCCATTAGCGTAACTAGTACTTAAGCGTATAACCCGAACGGGTAGTAAGACGCGGTGGTAAATAAAAAAATAAAAAAACAAAGAGGTCAGAGTTAGAATTTCGGCCAAGCGTACTGAGGATATTTTCACATAAGTGATTCTTCACTCTGCTACGATGCAAGTTCAAGTACTTTTCCTCTAAATGATACCCAGCTCTTACTTAACTCATTTGTGTAAATGAAGGCGGAAAGATCCAACCGGCAGTAGGATGCGGTCGAAAAATAAAATGCCAATATAAGTCTAAATACAGTAGTATTCANTATATATATATAGTTCAATGATAAACAGTGAATAGTCAGCGCCAGATTTAGGGTTAGCCACAAACGACCGAAACGTAAGGACATTTGGTCTTGAAGCGACCTTTTTATCTTTATTTCCTGCTCCATAGATGTAGATTAGAGAATATGTATATCTTGTATTATACACCAACAACTTTAGGGGTGCCAACTTGAATATAAATTATATCTGAAATATAATTTGAATGCCACTGATCTATTGGCACCGTACGAACTAATGATGTTTTCGTGCTTAATTCATTACAGAATTCATTAAAAATAAACTTTTAGCGTTTGTACGACCTAAAAATCAACTATAAGCGTTTGTACGACCAAATATCATTAAAACTTGTGCGTAATTTGGTAGTAGCACAGGTAATAGTTTTTATCCATGTTCAGGTACAGCCGTACAGATGCATGCATAGAAGAGAGACTAATTAATTATTAGTAGTGTGACGTTAGCAAATTGAACAATGATTTCCTTGTCTTTCGCCTTTCATAATATAGAATACTTAACTGTATCGCGTTTGTTTCTTTCATCTTGATTCGCCTGGAGAGTATACAATGTAATGTTCGTGTACCATAAGCAGCATAAAGCCACAAGTGAGCCCCCGGTGGCTGGGATATCAATGATAGCTCTTAGTAGCTGATTATATCCACACGTCCATCATAGAGACTGCCTTAAGATATGAGCGATGAATGACCTTGACCACGCGACGAACCCTAGACGGATCAGTGGTAGAGCAATGGCGCGCTAGTACAAAAGTCCTAGGTTTGATTCCCATATCAAGGTTTCATTTTTTTTAAATGTATTCGAAAAATAATTATATTTGTTTTGAAAATAAAAAAAAGTTTGTGGGAAGTGAAAAATTATCTTACGAATTTAATTTATGAATAAAATAGTTTAGAGAATTGTTTCCAAATATTATATTTAAGGGTGCTATATGGTAAAGCACTGAGAAGGTTTGCAGACGTTTAGACAGTATTGTTTTATAGGGTTTTAGGTAAGTTATCACGAATTTTTCTTTAAAACCCTTTTAACATAAAATTTAAAACTTTTAAATTTATCAGAATCTTGGCCTACATTTGATTGAAAACAAAATTAAAATATATCGAGCCACTTCATAAATATTCCGGGATTTCTTTTAACATCTGCAACACTTCCCAGTGCTCTGCCATAGAGCCATCTATTAAGTTTTCACTGTACACGTACACAGACCCCTCCATTTTTTTATAGCACCGCGTTTTACTACCCGTTCGGGTTATATATATACGTTTATGTATTAATTAGACTAGTGATTTTGGGGATTAGTAAGGTTATATTTATAGGAAGTGTTTCCGCATTTGCATGGAAGGTGAATGGTAAACCATCTTGTAAAAACCATCAGTACACCCGACCAAGATTCAAACCCCGGTCTCCGCGTCATCAGCAGTCTAGTCTACTTCGAGAGTAGCGCTTAGACCATGTGGCCATCGAAGTGGATTTCAATAAGTTTTTATTTTTAAATACTCATTAAAAACGCAAATAAAAGGTGGCACACTAGACAATTTCCAAATTTAGCTAGTCCTTAAGTGGCACAGTGGATGGAAAAGTTTCGTCATCCCTGGTCTAGTGTATGGAATGATGTGCCCTGTGACTCAGCACCTCACGAGCTATTAAGATCACGTCTCATTGAGTGCAAGAACTGCTTACATAACTCCCATGGCATAGTCGTAATGTCCAAACGGTCACTGTGGAGGAGAAAGCGGTTAAAACGCTTTGCGTTTGAAAAGCTCTGTACTGTGCCAAGTGCGTCAACCTCACCTTGTTTTACCAGTTACTGAAAGGCTGAGATTTGAAAGCCAGCCGGCCGGGGGTATTTAGGTTTTAACTCTTTCCCAATAATTTCCCACTCATCAACCACGTCAAGGTGGATGTAGCCTCTAAATTCTACCTTCCTCATCCCTGCGCCTCTAAGTATAGTATTATTACTATTATTATTTAAAGGCACATCGACACATTGAGGTCATTAGCACCTTGAGAAAAAGAATAATTAAAAACAAAGTAAAACTCCCATACGGACGAATAAATATAAATAACTCACATCCTGAGAACAGCAGATAAATATACTACATAAAAAATGAGATTAAAAATATATTAAAATATGTCCAATCTCAACATGAGATGATTACCAAATAAGAGTGAGGCCCAAATAATGGGATTTAAAAGATTCGCCTTGTGTATAGAACTGAGTAGGCAAATAACTCAATCTGCAATGTCGCTAGGTCAATAGATCCATCCTCAATGTCACGTAACAATAGACGAAGGTCACCCTTAAAATCAAGTGCCAGGCGATTAGGGGGGGGATTCTCGCAAACACTCGACCAAAATATGGTATTCAATGAGGGAAGTATCGTAAAGCCTACACATGGGGGCTTAGTATATAGTAAATGAGGATTTCACGGAAGAGTAACAGGGCGTGGAATACATAGGCTGCGATGGAAGCACTGACATTGTGCGTTATATTTATTGGCCTCAGAAAAACGTTTCTCAACCTCGACCAATTTACCTTAGCCCAATTTTTTTTCACCATGAATAAATAGCCTTATGAAAGGCAGTTTTTCTTACGGTAGCCTTACTACACACATCTATTTATTATGGTAGGGGAAAAAAACTTCTATATGGTTTCTCGTAAGAAAATCAGACTATACCTTGCTTACTCAACGTATGTATATAGTTTCTCTGCGGGGGGAGGGGGGGGTGGTGGTAATGGTACGGTGCACCATTATTTTAAAATAGCGACATTTAATTAAAAAAAACTTTTAGAATTTTGTGAAACGAAATAGTATATATAGTTGCAGAAATACTACACAAAAAGAGCATAATGAAATAAAATATACCATTACAGAAATATTGAGAGAAAAGAAAATCTCTGCCCACTAATCAGCCTAACAACCAATTCAATATTTCAAAGTGCTCCATAAAATATATATAAATGTTTTCTTTTAACTCAGAAGCTAATAAAATTATATTCCAAGTTAAATATATATATTTTTCTATTGGACAACAACTATACAATATAAGTTTTACCTTACCTAAAATAGTTGAGATGATATGATCAAAATTGGAAATTTCTTCTACTTTAAAGTACCCTTAAAGTAATTTTCATTGGAAAACGAAAATCGCCATTTTGTTTTGTAATGTTAAAACAATGTCACTTTTTCAGTTTCAGAGATTCATGAAAGGTCGATATTTATCAACATCTCGATTTCAATTTTTTTGACGATCACAATACTTCTCTCTCCGAGGGGTCGAGACCCGAGACAAAGTAAAAAAAAAAGTGTACTTTTCAACTTGACTGCAGTGGAATCTTGGTGTGACATACACAAAAAAAATTTTTTAAGCTATTTTAAATTAATTATTCATTTTACAAATCACATTTTATGCATGTCACTTTTGAAAAAATGTTATCAATGGCGATAAAATAATATATTTTTGAGTACTTTGGGTTGAACATCGAGCGCAGAAGATTATTAGTCTTCATTACGTGAGAAAGCATAAATAGTGAGAGTGATTTTGTAAACAATCATAAATAGTGAGAGTGATTTGTAAACAATCATAAATAGTGAGAGTGATTTGTAAACAATCATAAATAATGATTTCCAGATTATATGATAACAATTCCCCCGAAAGTCATGCCCTAAAGATGAGTTTATTTTTAAAGGCTTATCCGGGAGAACGTATAATAATATTCGCTTCTCATGGTACATGTTTGATCCATTTGTAGACCATGCATTTGGTAGGAAGCCCATTCTTAAGGTCTTATTTCATAGCAGAATCCTACTGTGAAGTAGTATTTTGATAGGATAAAAGGCCTTCCAGGACGGCAGAAGTAAAGTCGTTCTGGAACGTCTTTTGTCCTAACAAAACACTAGCATTCAGTATGGTTTTGGTACGAAATAAGGCCTTCCGGAACTGGCTTCCTTTCAAAATCAGTTTATAGATCTAATTTTTAAAAATGTTATTTTAACTGCGCTTATTCGATCAGTGTGTAGTAATTGAAGTTTTCCTTCCCCCCACCCTCTTGCACTCACATATTCATGTACAGTGTAGTTTTAATAGGCTGAACCTTATCTGACAGCTATTATTATTATTATTATTATTAGCACTGCGTCTTACTACCCGTTCGGGTTATACGCACTTACGCTAATGTGCAATGGTAGGGTGATTGTGAGATGAAATGGAGGACCTACAGTTTAACGTGGGATCCGAACCACGGTGGAGGCCTGGCATTCCTCACATTCACAAGTTTTGATTAATACACATCTTGTCAGAGGTGAAGGAAGGGTTCGGCAATCAGATAAATCTGTGCCGGGACCGAGAATTGAACCCCTGCCCTCAGCACAGAAGTCTGACACCTTACCCCTTGACCACCAGGTCACCATCTGACAGCTAAAAAAAAAGTTACTATATCTACGTTCAGGTATTCATTGGCTGGGTCGTGTGTTATTTGGATATAACTTTTTAAATGCCCTTCTTATGAAAAATGGACTGTAATAACGCTGCGAACATAAACCTAAGCGGTGCGTGGTGGTGATATTATTAATTAGCGACTATCGGCGCATGGTATAGGTCATGCGGATGGGGCTGAGGGACCTGGTGACTGATTACTTGTGCTGGCAGTGTGTTAATTGGAAGTAATTAACGGTCGCATTGGATGTAAATTCAAATAGTCCCCTACTCCTGTCCTGTTCCCGGCAAACGCACCCCTTTTCAGCCACCACCCGCGTCATCTCTTGGTCAGAAAAGATTGTCTTGGTGTATGTTAATACCGTTGACAAATTATTTGTGGTTATTATTAACTCTATTGAGCTACTCTATGGGATATGTCTAAAGCCCCAAGGTTCTATATCCTGATTTGGTAAATTACTTTACCCATCACCCGCATCTGTGCGCACGGGAGGTGAGCTTCAAGACCGTCTAGTCTGGTTAGCCGATGATGGGGAGGACAGAGATCGAATCTCGGTCAGGTGTGCTAAGGGTGATTTTTCCTAAATGGTCTTTCACTTTATCTCTAAGTGAGTTCTACCTTCCTCAAAACTACTTCATTAGTGTAATTATTAGTGCAGATAACCCAGACACAGGAAAAATAAATAGTGTGCCAACCCACACCGGTGCACACGTGGACATGGGCGAATACGTCAGTCTTGACTGATCTGGTTGGCTAGTGACAGGAAGTTCGGTATTCAAATCCCAGCTGGGTGTACTAAGGATGGTATTTCTTATATAGTTTCAATTCTCTCCATACAAAAATCTGGTTACACCTTCTTTGTATTCTTACTTATGTTATGGCATTAGGAACTCGAAAGTTTATTGCCACACTTAAAATAGGCCACCCATCACTAACTTGAGCTAGTTCTACCCAGTCTCTCCCATTACACCCTATGCCTATCTTGAGCTAGTTATATCAAGTCCACCTCATTACACCCTATGCCTATCTCGAGCTAGTTCTACCCAGTCCACCTCATTACCCTATGCCTTTCTCAAGCTAGTTCTACCCAGTCCATCCCATTACACCCTATGCCTATCTTGAGCTAGTTCTATCCAGTCCACCTCATTACACCTTAGCTCTATCTTGAGCTAATTATATCCAGTCCACTTCATTACATCCTATTCCTATTTTGAGATTGTTCCATCCAGTCCACCTTATTAAACCCTATTCATATCTTGAGCTAGTTCTATCCAGTCCACCTCATTACATCCTATTCCTATCTTTAACTAGTTCTACCCAGTCTACCTCATTACACCCTAACTCTTTCAGGTCCATTCCAATGTTATCCTCCTATTTACGTCTAGCTCCTTCAAATGATATCTTCCCATTGTATTTATCAGTCACAGTAGAATTGAAATGAAAGCACGTGGCCAAGAGGGGTTCTGGGTGCTTTGACCACCTCCTGAAATGTAAATTTCTACTATATTTAATATAAGTTAAAATAGATCTTTACAAGACAATTAATTAGAAATAAATATATGCTGTTATTAAGTTTTAAATTAAAATACTATTATAACAATACATAATTAATACCAATATGTGTCTCATGTAATGTGAGTGGTCGTCTAAATCCTACATTAGTTTTAGATATTGTACTTCGGCCGAGGCTGGCTATTTTCTTGACATTCGCCACCACGAATCATGCTGCCAATAATCATAGGCCAACGTTTTATTTTTCATTATTGCTAAAAGTATGATTGAGCATCGCATCGCCTCCCTTCCCCCACAAATCTCCTTTCCTTCCATCCCCGCCCACCTTCATCACCAAAATTGAATTCTAGATACCTACATGTCTGCATCGCTACGATTGAGTTCTTTGGATTCTCCCCCGGAATTGAATTCTAGATACGTGTCTGAGAAATAAGATTTTTTTTACACTGGTGGTGTTAGAATATTTATGTGTTTCCACATTAGATAAGTAAAAGTATACAATGTTTTATAGTCTTTTCTTTCTCTCGACCCCACGTAGAAAGAAGTATTGGGATCGCAAAAAAAAAAAAAAAAAAAAAAA
>CABFWB010000410.1:207201-257834 GCA_902151455.1 Timema bartmani | reverse complement strand
CCCTTCCCGCTCCTTCCCAACTAGTGCATTTGAGTAATTTTATCCCTGATGGGTAGTATTATGTGGTGGAAAGATAAAATATCTTAATCTTAGTCAAATCATTATCATTATCATTATCATTATCATTATCATTATCATTATTATTATAAGGGTATTTAACATTTAGGCTTAATTTAAATACTTTGGAGTGATAACGAATTACTAACTAACTTTAACTTGGGTAGCGACATTTAAAATTTTCCCAGCTGGATCAAGTGTACAGTTAGCAAACACACACTCAAATGTCTGTAAAGATAAACATATTTGAGTGTGTGTTTTCTAACTATTCATATAAAGATATATATCATATTATATGCCTCATCAACGTTTCAGTAATGTTGACGGGCATCTAATATTTTAGGAATGAATCATTTGCTAAAATTTCTGACCCTAGAAATATAATGTAGTATTTCTGTAAATATGTTTTAAATGAATATAAATTACTCTATAGTGCAGTATTTTTTGGTAGATTTAAAATTAATTATTTCAATTAATAAGTGTAATTAGAGAGATATTATTTAAGGTGACGTATTATGAAATGATATAGGCCTCTATACAACGAGTTAATAATTTCAGGTGTAATATTCTTTTCCCCTAGTTTTATATTTTAATAAATACTTATTAAATGCTACATTATTTGTCTATCCAATCATAATTTCGAATATAAAAACTACTTAATTATTACAATTAAGTTTTTTTTTACTATCACACTAGTATAGAAGTTAAGAAAAATACGACTCAAATCACCTGAAATGTGATATATAATACCGCTTTTTACTGTGTTGCAGACACATAATCAAATGACTGTTAGTAATCGGAAGATTGAGATGACAATTTCCAACCCCATGATCTCATATTTATTTCTTATCGTGTAATCCAACGTAATCAGGTAAACAGCTTGTAAGACGCAAATCAAAGTTAACAGATGAATCACCTATGTCACATTTAATAAATGAACTGAACAGAGAGCAGGAGCACAACTTTCACTTCTGTATTTCTTCCATTCCTCGCCTTTTCTTGTCTATCTCTTTCCCCTATTCTATCTCAGTTTTCGTTTCTTAGTATCCCCTTCTACGTTCCTCTTACCACGCGACGCATTTTCTCCAGTTCAAAGATGGTGTAATAACTTTTGGCCAGACCAAAGAAAATGTAAGTAGGGTTCTATAATTAGTTTTGAAGTTAGCATTCATGATATCCTGCTGCCTTATACTTTGTGCTTGAAGGAAGGAGCACTCCATATATATATAGTCCATTCACGATGAGTTCAACCCCCTTCTTTTTACATTTCTTTGAGAATACAACTCAACTAATAAGTTATCACTCACACTCGCAAATATGATGATGATGATGATGAACAGTATTTTCTTTTAAATAAAAAAAAGTTGTTTTTTCTTTTAAATCGAATCAATCAAGTGTAACTAATACAATTAACTAGCAGCAAGTGTAAGGCGATTATCGTGTGATGTTTGATGATTTCTGAAATGTATAGCCTCCCACTATCAATTTTCAGACTTTTCGTTTAATTTGGAAAGAGGCAAAGAATATTTGTAACCATGTAACGCGACGTTAGTTTACGTATTTTTTATATATTTTTTATTTTATTCTTGTTAATTTTTTACTTTATTGCTTTATTAATACAAAACTTCAAATTTCTCCTGCACCTTTAAGTTGATTTTTCTATTAGTTTTGGAAATTTCAAGGAACTTATCTCCATTGCTCAGCTCCTCCAGTTTGAATTTTCAAATTTCCAGACTGTGCTGGTTATATTGGGGTGTCCCTCTACCTGCCCACCAAATGTTAGCGTTCAGATCATTTAGAAGTAGCTCTGATCTTTTTGTACACACACATTTATACTTTCTTATTCATAGATAGATCTATTAAATATTACAGTTTAATCTAAAAAATTCGCCTTACTTCGAATATACTATATAAACTGTTTGACTGTAGGGCGTATATAGCTTCCAAGATCTCTGGGAAATATTTACTAGTAAGATATTTAGATTAACTTGAGAGTTGAAAATAAAACTTTTTTTGTGTTTTAAAAACATAAAATGAGAAAAGTTTCACAAAAAACAAACAGATTGTACAAAGTAGCCAACTAATAACAAATGTTTTACTAACCTCTTTTTATATGCATGCATGTGAAAGGAATATATTCATAATAAGAAATGTTTGAAAAAAGTTGTATCAAAAGTAAAATTATTAAGTTTCTAAAGTTAGCCTCACTAATAAAATAGTATATTTTAATTTTAAGTGATAAAAATAAGTTGTATTTGAGAACCATACGTAGCTTCCATTTAAATCAAACACGGTGAACATAATGCGATGGACATATATTTTTAAAATCACAAGAGTTGGTTGTCTTAATGCTAACGGGCTTGACTGGCTTACCTGACTTTAACCTGGAAAGGCTGGACTAGGGTTTGAACCCAGGTCGTTTATCATTAGGGGGAATAAATGAAAATCAAATCCTTTATCCATTTATTTTTGTTTGTTTAGCACATCTCTACATGTGAGGCAAGTGTTGTTGGATTTCCTTTTGTTATTCCTTGATTTAAAAATGTATATAGTAGTAAATTAAATTCTTTGAAATTGGTTTAGGCCTAAATACAGTAAGTACTATTGAAAACGTATTCCCCAAATATAGTTCACAAAAATTCTCACTTTCGTAAGTTTGTACTGGTGACATAAGAAGCTTTGTTTATGTATTGTAGTATATTTAAAATAAATAGTACGACATTTATCGTACATACTTTATCATATAGCATATTGTAGTTAAAACCCAAGTTTTCAAATATCGGCTTTAAGTATATTCCCTTTAAATAAGTTTTCCACAGAAAAATTGACTAAAGTATTTGGTAATATTGTGAAACGTTTTTCAGATAAATATTTTAACAACATTTGTGGAAGTTTTTTTATTTTTTACTTTCAAAATTCAATCCTTTGTAAACTACCCTAAGAGAGGATTTATTTTAGAAAAATAAACCTAAATTATTATTTATTACACAAAACTTTTTCCAAATATCTATTTTGAGAAAAGTTGTAAAGGCTAAATTTCGAAGTATTTCAAATTTCTAAAAAGAAGTTTTTAGTAAGGTATCCTAAAAAATTCACAAATCAGTTTTTTATCTTTGAGTCAATCCCCCCTGTACCCCCAAAAAACAATTTAGACAGTTATATAACGTGTAAAACAATTTTCTCGTACCTAATTTTAACAAAATCGTTAAAGTAACCATAATTTTATAACATCTACATTTCCAATTTGAACAGAGGTAGTTAAACCAAACCCTAGTTGTTTTAGTTGGAGGGCAGCAAAAAAGTCAAGCTCCATCTAAGCCTTTAGGTCAAAATTTTACACGATTACAATAGTGTTTATATATAATAAGTTTTAAAAAAACACACACACACATGGTTGAATATTTTATTTCTCGAAACGTAAGTAAAGTTTTATTGAAATTTGTATGGATTGTTTTATTTATATATACAACGTGTATCTAAAACATTGCATCAAACTTTGGCAGGCTATTCCTTGGGTGAAAATAGAATAATTCACATCGTCAACCTAGGGTCCATCTTGAATAATAAGGGCGGTATACACCCCTAAAGATAGAGCTAAAAACGACTGTTGTGTGAAATATTATGAAAACTGCTTAGGGTGTTGCAACGAATATTTGTATACTACTTATTGAAACCTTGATCATTAATTAATAAATTAAATGTGCTGTTACCGTCATCCACCCCCATTATGTAAATAAAGGGGGGGCTGTAAGACTTTTCTGCAATAAAATATGTCAGAGTAAGTATTACCGATTTTGACTTAAAATTACAAAACATGTAGTAAACATTAACAAAAAAAGGTGTCTTGAAGAAACTGTCTAGCTCTCCCCGTTTCCGAGATAATCATGCATGTGTGATTTCAAAGACAAGTGTTAATTCCTGCCAGGTAGGGAGCCAGTATAGCTGTGTTGCTAGCTGTGTTAAATACATTTGTCTCTGAGCTCAAACTTGTGTGATTATCTCGGAAACGGGGAAAGATAGACAGTTTCTCCAAGACACCTTTTTTGTTAATTTTTACTCCATGTTTTGTAATCTTAAGTCAAAATTAGCAATACTTACTCTTACATATTTTATCGCCGAAAAAAGTCTTACAACCCCCCCCCTTTTTACATAATGGGGTGGGTAATGGTAACCCCGCATTTAGTTTATTAACGATTAAGGTTTCAATAAGTAGTATACAAATATTCGTTGTAATACCCTAAGCAGTTTTAATAATATTTCACACAACAGTCGTTTTTAGCTCTATCTTTAGCGGTGTATACCGCCCTTATTATTCAAGCTGGACCCTAGGTTTCTGATGTTAATTATTCTATTTTCACTCAAGGAATAGCCTGCCAAAGTTTGATGCAGTGTTTTAGATACACATTGTATATATATATATATGCATTTAGTTACATTAATGGGGTGGACCTAAAGACATGTAAGGTAGAGCTTGGAGGAAATTAAAAATCATTATTTGGAAGAATGGAAAACAACTAAAGAAAAATCCTCCTAAGAACAACGGATTGGGATTCAAACCACTATTCTCCCCTCATCGATAGTTCAATAAATTTGCGTGACACCTTATACCATGCAACCACCTAAACGTGTCACAAGAATAGTTATTAAAGATAAATATGTAGATGTTCTTCGCTATCACATGACTTTTAGATAAAAATACTCGATTATGCTTCTCTACTAGGTTTTTAGAAAATTATTGCAAAAATATCCGAACGATTCATGTGACTATTTAAAATTTCATTGACTATCCATGACTTCTCCCTGCCAAACAAAATTCTCAAAACTTCCTAGTTTTTCCAAGTGCCTATTGACCCTGAAACTATATGTATTTTTATTTTTTATTTGAGGTCTTTAACATGCAATTTCTGAACTGACTGATTAAATTAATCAACACAAGACTTAAACACTAACTTAAATCTAGATCAGGCACAACATCCAGCCCCCAGGTCCTTAGTTCTTAACTGTGAAATGGGGAAACTCACATTTCACCAATGACAAAGGTTTTGGCCATGCCAGGAATCGATCCCGAGCTCAGCTCAATAGACAGACACACTACCGACTGAGCTATGTGTCTGACACTAAAACTGTACATCAGGGTAAAACTCTTTATGTCTATAGCGGCCAGAAAGTTAACGTAAATGAATGAAGCGAGCCGGGGCGTAAGGAAAATAAACTCAAAAATATAATAAAACTTTAATTATTTTTTACTGAATAATGAATGGTATTAGCACTCGGCTACACAGCCATGTTTATTATTGGTGGCTTATACTATAAATTTAAAAATAGAAAAATAAAAATAATTAAATATTGATGTTTCTTTCTTAATTTGCTAGACCTTTGATTCAAAAAGTGGCACCTGACACTTTAACTAGGTAGGTAGCGTGTCGGCCTACTGAGCTGAGGGTTTCGGGTTTGATTCCCAGCACGGCCGAAAAATTTATATTTCATGCAATGTGGATTTCCCCTTTCAGAGTGATGAATTAATAGCAAGGAGGCAGATTATTGTAATCTAGATTAAAGTTTTTTTATAAGTCGTGTGTTAACAATATCAATCTTTTCATAAACGGAAGATGAAAAACCTCAAATAAAAAAAAGTTGGAAACTCAGAATGAAATACTATGTGGGCTAAACAAAACCCGTATTTGGGTCACGGGCCACAAGTTTGCAGCCCCTGTTGTAAATTTGTGTTTGAATCTCAAGATAATTTTTTTCAGCAAGTCCACCTATCATAAGAAAATCTATGATATGTCCGTTTCTTATACGAGGCCGTAAAAATAACCCAAAGGAGATAAGTAAATGTATGTACTCCACGAACTTCAGCTAATCCATTTTTGGTTTAATTTCAACAATGGCCTGCCCTAGGTGATCAATCATATGATGGAGCCACGCACGCTTCGTTGAGATTTTCATTCCGTATGCAACACGTGGACAAAAAAAAAGGGGGTCAATATATATTTTTTTTAATTAATTGATAAGAAAATTGCTTATTTTTTTAAATTAAAAAAAAAATTGTGATGTAAATAAATTTTATGAATACTATTTTAAATATTTGTAAATAGGTCAAACCTATTGAGTGTGTGTATATACATACACAGCAACATAAACTTTACTCTGAGAACTAAAACGTAATTAAGTTAATGTAAAAAAAAATAGAGTAAGCATACAGGATTAACTAAAAATAGCCCATAATACGATCGAAAAAACTTCAATAAAAATAAAAGTTCAGATCAACTTTATATCACGTTCAACAAAGAAATAACTAGAGTGAGAAGTAGTGTTGTAACTAATTCGCAAGGTGAAGACTTCCAGAGTTTTATTCAAATGGTTATCAAAGACTTGGAGAGTTGAAGTTTTCATTTTTGTACGATTTATTGAAAACAAACTTACAAACACAAGTTAATTAAGACACGATAAGGGTTACGTTTGATTCTCGACTGATAACAAAATCATAAAGTTGTGACCCCAACCAGAAAAGCAACACAGAGGACAATATTATTTCGCATACCTGACAAAATACAAGGGATATATTGAACCAGGAATGCTTTGAGTTTGTTTAAACATAATCAGGCCTACATACATATCGTATATGGGACAATTTAATGGCTACAAATTTTATCTTTAAAACCTTGACTCTGCTATTCCCCACGTCTTACTGAACTTCTATATTATAGGAAGCCCACTTTAGACCACCAGCATTTGGTTTAAAAGTCACAAACATTTTGCATTCTAGAAACATGTTTTACTTGATACATTAATTAAAAAGTTATAAAAAGGTTTCAATAATACTTCCTTATGGATAACTTTATAATTTATATTTATAGTATTAATTATATTAAACAGATTAAGAGTGTAGATACAATTGTAAAATGTTTACTAACATCACTGTGGCAACATGAGTTTTCAGTTTAAAAATAAAGAGATTCCTAAGAAAACTAGACTGAACCAGTCCAGGCTGTGCTTCTATTTACATAAATGGGATAGGTATGGGGAAGGTAGAATTGAGAGGAATTGTGCCTGAATTTACGTGAATGATGATTAGAAAACCATTTAGGAAGAATCACATTAGTAAACACAGCCGGGATTTGAACGCAGACTTCCTAGTCACCAGTAAAACGAACCAAAACAAGACTGACACCTTGGTCCGTGTTTCCATCAGTGTGGGTAACAATGTTTAACAGTTTTTATATCTATAGGTGCACACTGCATATAATATAAATATTGTATTCAATAAGGTGAAAACATTTTTATCTTCACTTGTTGGGAAAGTAGTGTAAATATTGTGAAGATTTTATATCTTGAGGGTGACCTGGTGGTCTGGGGGTAAGGTGTCGGACTTCCGTGCTGGGGGTCCGGGGCTCAATCCTCGGTCCCGGCACAGATTTATCTGATTGCCAAACCTTTCTTTCACCTCTGACAAGACGTGTATTAATCACAACTTGTGAATATGAGGAATGCCAGGCCACCACCGTGGCTCGGATCCCACGTTAAACTGTAGGTCTCTCCATTTCAACTCACAATCACCCTACCATTACACATTAGCGTAAGTGCGTATAACCCGAACGGTTAGTAAGACGCGGTGATAATAACAATAATAATAATAATCTACCTTAAGTTTTCAAAAGATCTTGACGTTTAAGGTGGGTTTATAGTGAACGTGACTCTAGGCCAGCAGTTTTTTTGCTCAAAAGAAATCAAACAATTCTTCAGTAGAAACTGAGATTTTTATTTTCTTCACATGATAATATCAACAGTTCTTGAATATCTGTCCTGAGGATCTTTTAATTATTTAGTGACAAATTTTTCTCTTAGTTTAAAAGTTTCTCATCTAATAATGCCGCTATGTTCATGAAAGATATTCAACAATTTCTGTTGATATCACCGTATGAATAAAATTATAATGTGTTTCTACTGGAGCAATGTTTTATTTATTTTGGCTTTTCCTTCAATCCCACCTTAATGTGCTCTCGAACTCCAAGAAATGGGGTTTACAATATTATGTCAGATCTTTCCCCCGTATTTTCGTAGTAACTGGCTCTAAAGCCAAAACGGTTTTATGCTTTTAATTCATACTCGATATTTAGATGTTATATAATCATACTTTAAAAACAAATCGTGATTTAGATTTTTAGCCATAAAATTAAGGGTAGTATAAAAATGAATGAGTTTGAAAATGTGCGATATATTGAATAATACCTTAAGCCTTTGTGTTCAAAATAGTAATCTGAGGAGTGTTTTGTATGGTATAGTATGTTTAAGTTTTTATAAAAAATAATTTTTAGATAAGTTTAATGCCATGATTTTTTAAATTATTTTTTTAAAAAATATACTACAATTTTGTTAAAAAAAATCTACATTTGAAGAGTGTTTCATATGATTATAAAAATAATATTTGGAAATTTTGTTACAAGCTATAATAGACTAGAAGAAAAATTCTGTACGATTGTGTCTTACCACTTATTTTCCAAATATCAGTCTGAAAGGAACGTTTGCAGAATTCCACCACGGAGATAAGTGGTCCGATAACAATTGTGAATAGGGGATTAACCAGGTATACACTTGATATCATCTCTGCGTGAACTGCATGGCTACTCTTGGGAAACCGCGTTTTTATTCGCTTCTATTCTAATGGTTGATCTTCGTTTGAATAGTTGAAAAGTTTTGTAACTATGGTTTGTCGAGTATCCCCGGTAACTCCTTACTACCCCCAGAACACCACCTTCTTACATATTCATAACTGAGAGCGAAGAGATTCGACTAAAGTTAAAAATGAGAGAGTGACAAAGCTTTTCTCCCAAAAAAACACCTTGAGTTCCACCAGTGGTGATATTGGATGTAGTGGAGGAACTCGACCGCATCCTTCTTACAATCAACCAATCAACTGGAGTAAACTCCCTTAACCCCTACAGCTTACTCAACTACACAATACTCTACGGAAGGGAAACTAAACAACTCCTTGAGGCTTGACTCGTACACGATTGATGCTTACTTCACACAAAATATAAGACAACGTAAAGACAAACAAAGCTCTATCTTCTCAGTTTTCAAACACGCGCGTACCAACACAAAGACGATCAATCAAAACAGGGCGGGCGGGCTGCCTATGTCCTGGCGGAGACTCCAAGTTGCCAGAAAAGAAAAGAGGAAGAAGGATTGCTATCAACCCTTCCTGTTTTATACACAATTATACCATCTCAGGGGGCTGTTGTTAGCAGCTTTCACCAGCAGTCGAGATAAATTGCTGATTACTACCCATTTCCTATCTGGCAAATGCTCTTTCTTTCACATGATTTTTGTGCGCCTGTTTTACTACCCTACCGGGGAGTCCTTATTTTTATATATATGAACAGCCAATAGTCACTCCCTGTCCTGCTTATTAGTATTTTTCTATGGATTACTGATTCTTTGTCACTTCCAATCCATATTCATAAATATACATAATGTTCAGAAACTCATAGCCCAAACTACACATATAGACTGTTTGAACTAAAAGTAATATAAAATCCCTATAAACTCACATCCGGAAAACTATGCCGACACCATTAATTTGTTTTCAAAGTTTCAGCGTACAGCGCCAGGAGAGCAGAGCTGTTCAAGCATGCGTGTACAATAGGTTGTATAGGAGCTAGGCGCACGGCACTAAACACCTCAACATCTTGGATCACGGCAGCAGAACATACCACAATTAATAGTAAACAACACACCTGTTCATCTAGAAATGGGAATACGTTCTGAGGGTCATCATTAACGGTCATACATCACAGAAAGTGCTTCCCATGATTGCATGTGCAGAACCGCGCACCTAACTCCTATGCAACCTGTTGTACACGCATGCTTGGCAGCTATGCTATGCCGGTGCCATACACCGAAACTTTGAACACAATTTAATGGTATTAGCATGGGTTTCCGGGTGTAAGTGTATAGGGATTTTTTTTATTACTTTTGGTTCAAACAAGCTATATGTGCAGTTTGGGTTATGAGTTTCCGAACATTCTGTATTAACGGTCACACTCAGTAAGGTCAATAGCATTATTCGATATATGATCGATTAGTCACTTCCGTTGGACTGAGAATCATGTAAGAGGGAGATTTGAAAAAAGGGGTGTGACGACCAAGTTAAGTAAGAATTTAGTTGAATGACTTTTGTTTTCCACTGTAACAAACACACCACCCAGGCCCCTTTGCATCGATCCGTTAATATAAAAGGGAAGATCAATATTCTGAACAATATTAAGTTTCTAAGCAATGTTTGAATTTGACCAAGGATCCTCAAGGCGCTAGAATAGTCGAACATAAATTTATCAACGGTAGAAACAAAGTAGGTTTATGGCGTTTCTGAGCGGAATTGTCCATCATTAGGAGAACAAACAGGGGAGGAGAAAAATATGTGTTTTGACACTCAATAAATCACATTATTATATTGGTTATAATCCATTCTACGGTCCTAAACCAGTAATACCTATCGTTCCCCGGTCATTTAGCTCTTAATGATCAACCAAAATAGGTGCATTTTTTTTACATTTCAGAGTGGAAAATAGTTTACAAATCTATTTATATATAAGGCTATAGAGAATAATTTTACGTTAATTCCAGTAAAACCCGCTTTAGTAGCAGAATGGTATAGCTTTAAACAAATGCCCTTCCCGTATTGAGGAGAGAGAGAGTTGAGGAAAAACTAAGTGAACGAGCCCCCGTGGAAAGAAATATCACTACCACACCCCCTCAATATTTTACCGCGAACTTTGTGTCAACGGTGACCAAGTAAAATGTGAGTCGACGAAATTATACCAATGAAGGGAGGGAATTTATTTTAAAACTTGGTATGATCATAAATTTAATATATTGCTATACAACGCTTGCTGTCTCATAAGTGAAGTATTATTAGTATTATTATTATGATTGTTATTATTATTAGCACCGCGTCTTACTACCCGTTCGGGCTATACGCACTTACGCTAATGTGTAATGGTAGGGTGGCTGTGAGATGAAATGGAGGACCTACAGTTTAACGTGAGATCCGAACCACGGTGGAGGTCTGGCATTCCTCACATTCACAAGTTGTGATTAATACACGACTTGTCAGAGGTGAAGGAAGGGTTTGGCAATCAGATAAAACTGTGGCGGGACCATGTATTGAACCCCAGACCCCCAGCACAGAAGTCTGACACCTTACCCTTAGACCGAAGTAAACACATTTTTTGCTGCGCGAGTCCAGTGGCTTAGTTACAGCTTATCCACCGTAGGAATGGTGGTAGCTTGACAGATAGCAGAAAATGTTTATTGCAAACATTGGTTGAAAGTTTGAATGTGGAAATATAATATTTTTTTAAGTAATGATGTATCATCAAGTGTTATCAAACTATTATAATAATCCTTCCCTAAGGATTACTGTATTATTGGTTTTTTGTAGATAATTGAAAGGAAAAAAATTACTAAAAAAATATATTATTTTTTTGTTTCGTGGTGGTGGCAACAAGAGATTATAGTTCATAAAATAATGAATTAAAAATCAGTATACTCATATTTGTATCTTCATATGGTCACAAAAATAAATTAATGTTTTTAATAGCTTGGGGAGGGAGAGCTATGCAAAATATTAGTTTCAAAATAAAACTTTCTTTTGTAAACACATGGGCATGAACACAGCCAAACACGGGTTGTACAACGTCATCAAAAGCCCTGATTTCATCCAGTTTGCCATCTTGATCCTTGAAAAGATGGCAAACTTTTTTTTAGAAGCCCTCGTTAGTAAAGCATTTTTTTTAAAGTGGACTACAGAGGCCACGCCGCTTCCACAAAAAAAGAAACATCCAAATGGTTATTTTCAAAAGTTAGTAAATAACTAAAGTAAAAATACTTAAAAGAATTTCTATTTTTTAATGTTTGTTGTGAAAGTTTTGACTGCCAAAAGTGACTGGAGCTAAACACATGGTTTCGCAGACCATATGGTTTGGCGAATGGATACACGAGATTATATCTGATAGCTTCCACTAGCTGTTAGGTCACCTGCACTACTATGATGAATAGACTGCACTATTTACACTAATGTACTGGGTATGAAAAAGGATAATTGAAAGTGGGAAACCATTTAGGCAAAACCATCTCAGTGTACCTGACAAGGATTCAAACTCCGATCACACCATCATCGATAGCCTAGTCTATTTGCAAGACCAAAGGTGGGCAACATATTATTCAATTTAGCCACAAATGTGGCGAATAAGAAGTGAAAATCGCCACACCATGTAAAAATGGAGAAATTATATTGCTCAATCGAACATATAAAACAACACACACTGTTAGAATAAGTTTATTCAAGACGAGTACACTTTGACTACTCAGCTAAAACTGCCCCAGCTGCAAATGATGAAAACTGTTCAGATTGAAAATGTAAGACAATTTAACGAGAAATTTGATATTATTTTTATCTGAAGACAGAGATAAAACCAATTGCAGGGATAGGTAATGAGGGGAGTCGGGGTGTTGGATGGCATCTATTATTGCGTCAGTGACTCATTTAAAAAGCAAAATGCTTCCAATTATAAGCCGGGAAATATACAAGTTAAAAACAGCACACGAGGTCAGGAAAATGTTTATTTTGCTGTGAAAGCTGGCAAACTCAAATTTTCCACGCTCTTTTGGACAATTCGCCACTTGTGGCGATTGGCAACAGGGTTGCTCACCCCGGCCTTAGACAATCCGGCCACCTCAGCAGGTAAACGAAAATATTGATTTGGTTTGTCAATATCCTCAGGAATTTTGTATGTGTCTAGTAACAATAAATAAAGCTTTGAACTATAGTGGAATTTTTTACCATACCTTATATTAAATCACTAAAATAATTAAATATAATTACAAACCTGCTATATAGGTATGGTATATTTATTTTTTATAAAAATCAAGAAAAAATCAAACATATGTATAGGCTACTGTATGTTACAAAAAACAAACAAAAAAGTAGAAATAAATTAAAGAGAGTGAAAATAATAGAGAGAGATAGATAGTTGGGGGAAAAAATAGTTGAAACCACTAGTTATTCAAAGTCCCATTTCATTGCTAATTCAAGGTAATACTGAGATACAAAAAGTAAAATAATATCTAAAAGAACATGAGTTACATTGTCAATTTAAAGAAACAAATATTAATGTCAATAAAAACTATGTTCGTACAAACACATAAATACATTTAAATTCAAACAATTCTTTCAGAATTTCATTTTTGTTTATAAATAAATTAGGGTTTTGGTTGCCGATCACTTCAAACTAATCAAGAAACATCTTTGAGAGACGTATGTAACAAAAAAAAAAGTAAAACGTAGGTATACACACATTTTGGGGAGAAGTCTGTTTTGAAAGGTTTTTTTCCTAACAAATAAAATAAATATAAAACTAAATGATCGAAAAGAACTGTTTTTTTTTGCACCGGGCTATCGGCATTTAGTTAGCCTGGTTTGGTAGGTACAGAAGTTGATTGTAAGCGTACCCACATTTAATAAAGAGAGAATGGATAACATTTAATAAACTACCCTCAGTACATCACACTTGTTCCTCTATTTTAACAATCATATACACACTGCTCTTCACACCTAATATAGATTTACATTTATAGTTTAAGATACAGTCCACCTTACCTAGTAGTGACCTTACACGACAGCTATACAAATTATTAGATCTACTTTCCCGTATTCATACGGCAAGTCATATGATTTGTAGCTGTGACTATTGATATATATTCTCAATACCTACAAATTAGCATTAATATTGTAGTAAAATGTTATCAATATTGGCCGCAAAAAAAAATAAGCTCTTTCCACTGAAATGAAACTCGATCTTGGCTTACCCTAACAACACTCCATGCCACGGAAGTAGCAGATAGAGCCCACAATTCACTCGGCAAACAAATAATCATTTTTCATAACGGGGTGTTTTATAAGGGGGAAAAACAGATATTTTTTTGCAAGGGTCCTCACATAAGGTGTTCGCTGATGGCAAGAAGAATGGGCCTTCATACAGTATAACGGGCGGTCAAGGGCGATGATGTCATGTGGCGAGGTAGAAGGATGTTCCTATTGTTAGCTCTCAAGAGCGATGTGACACAGCTACGGGAGGTCCAAGTTTATATCTTATCTAGTGGAGCTCGGCATTCAATAAAGAAACTAGATATAAAGAGTTTGTATTGGACGTGTTTCAGGTGAGAAGGGGGTGGTGGGGTAGGAACTACGTCATACACAGGTTTTTGGTGAGAAAACTTTTGAAGATAGCGATGGGTGATATGGGGAGGAGGAACGAGAACGTGTAAATGAGAATATAAATTGAAAAAGAAATGAACTCTCGGGGTAGCTATTGGGGTATCGCTTTTTTTTTTGTGAAAGAATAAAATAATTTGTAGGTTCCCTATTTGAAGAAGAGAAGAGAAACGAAACATGGTATAATATTCTAATATAAACGCAAAATAAATATGAACGTGACAAATATGGGCGTAGAAAAGTCCTCCATCCGCATGAAAAAAAAAAATTCTATGTCCAAGGTGACAAATATAGGAGTAGTTTAAGATTTATTAAAAAAAACTGTAGCAGGAAAAAGTGTGTAAATAGTAGAAATAAATATTAAAGCAGAATAAAACTGCTTAGAATAGAGTTAAATAAGATCCACTAGTCAAAGTTTAGAAATAACGTAAAAAGAAAATATCCAAACAGGATTCATTTCCTGTGAGAAAAGTGAGTGTGTGTGTGTGTGTGTGTGTGTGTGTGTGCTAGTTATAAAATAATACACATAGAACGTGATTAAATGTTATCAAAAACTATAGCAATAGAGGTTTTCTGTCGAATACGTTATACGTGGAAGATGAATATACTAAAAAAAACGTAAATAAGTTTAGAAGGTTATTGATGCTACCAAATAAACGCAGCTATAAAAAAAATCTAACAGAAATGAGACTAGAGAATTAAACCAAGTGCTAAAATACTTTGAAATAGAATTCAAAGTGGTAAATGGATGAAAATAGTAAAATTTTAAAAAAACGAAAGGAATACGGAATAAAAATTAATCGCAAAGAAAAAAAAACGAGAAGATATTCAGAGAAAAGGACACAAGAAATAATTGGCAGCGAGTTCCGACGGCCCTGAAAGCAGAAACAATTTCTCCTAATCGTATTCAAACGCAATGAGGGAGGCAAACAAAGTGACTCTCGTAAATGGCGATAAAAAGGCAACAAAATAAGTTTTATATTTCCGTTTGCGTGAGCACAAAAATATATTTTATAAATTCTCAGGGAGATTTACCAAATCAATGGGCTGTAAAGTTATGCGATTTTCCTTTCTATAAAAGATAATGGCACGTAAATGTGACGAGTTAAAATAAGAGTGGTAATATATATTATGATCAATTTCACTGTCTTATGCAACCACATCCAAGAGATCATCTCAATGGTTTTATTAAATCTCATCTTTTAACACTTTTTTTCATCGCTTCTTACTACCCGTCAGGGATATACGCATATTTATTAACTACAACAGTGTTCTAGGAACAAGGAAGGTTGAATTTTGAGGAAAACCCCCCGCATTTCCCAGATGGGAGAGTTGGTGTCATTTAGGGGGAAGGAGGTTAAACTAATTACACCCGACCGGGATTTGAAACTCCATCTCCCAGTTTCCGTGAATTCTGCCTATTTCGAAAGTGACTCCTTAAGATAGATTCACACTTACTCACTAACATTCAGAGCACGGTAGCAGCACGGTCGGAGCACAGTCCTGCGAATGTGAATCAAACTACGGTCTTAACAAGGAAAATACCTGTTCGAGATTGTTTGCAGCACGATACAGTCTGCGCACAGTTTAATATGAAATACAAAATGTTTTGAGTTAACATGAATAAAAACTTTTAAAAATCTATTAAAATTTTTTTTAAAAATGCAAAATTTAACTCAATCTGAATGATAATCATAAATTTTGTACTCGCCATAAAAGAAATCCCCAAATTCATTTTTTTAAATAATTTTAATACTTAATTCAATATATATTTGTTTACAAATATTTTGCGATAGTTACAACAAATGATCAACATTCTTAAAAATAGTGGTCAGATAGGGACTTTTTTTTAGCTTTATGTACTATTTTAATTTATTTAAAACTTGTGTCTTTATTTTATGTACATCACATCTTAATACTAGTCCTGGCTATCTGAATAGTTAAATTAATAAAGTATAGATGAGAAATATATGATAGAGTAAATGCACCCGTATTTTCATGAAGGTCGAGTGGAAATCTATCGAGGTCAATACACGTCAAAACAAACCGGAAAAGGTGTACGTCTTAGCCCACGTTCCTAACAATTCATCAAATTATTATTTTGGGTAGCATTTAATTTGCACTTTCTCAACCAACTGACTATATCAGTATATGAATTACATACACCAAGCGTAACATTTTAGGCCATGGTTGGAACTGAACCCAGGGTCCTTATTTTATAAGCCAGACGCGATACCGACTCAACTAAGTTGTTGGGCAACAACGCTACAGTTAATGTACTATAGCACATTTTTTAATAGTATTTTGAATGATAAGTATTACACATTTCACATTGTTAAATCGAATGACCTACAGTGTAAAATAAAAATTAATAAAAAAAATAGCACTAACAGCCATGCTCCAGCGGAATATCCACCTTATGAGAGGAGTCGACTTTAGGGCGGGTTGCCCTTGTCCTCGTGACAAATTTCTCCCTCGTCTTGTAATCCAATTCCCTAAATTAAACTCGTGTTATAAATTAGTCATTCATGGCACATGTTAGCACGAGCAAGGGAGGTTTTGGCCGTTCCTACACACGCTACCAAGGGTTAGAGACGATACGAGGTAGCCTCGTGCGTCGGATAGCTTGTCATACCCTTCATTTACCTTGAAAGATAGCAGTCCTACCAATAGAGATATGGCCCAATTTAAGCTGCCCCATATGGGAAGCAAGCAATGTAAGCTGGTTACCTTTCAGTCTTACTTTGACAGATTACACCATGGTCCAATCTTATAATGGATTTAAATAGTCAAGCTACTATAGTTGCTAAATACGGTTAGTGCAGGATGTAATTAATATCCTATTCCTTAAATTGAAAAATGACAGCCGAACATGGGAATCAAACTGAGAGCCTTTGGCTAGCTCCTGGGTAGCTCATTTTTAAAAGTATTGGCGCACTAAACTAAAAAGTCCCAGTTAAATTCCCGTGTCCAGGTGTCATTTTTCAATTTAAAGAATTCGGTACTTAGACGCGGCTATAACCGTACTCAATTACTATTATAGCTTGGCTTGGTATAACATGCGCATTCGTACAGTTTCCTTTGTACTATTGGCAGCATATAGGCTTTATGGTGGCTTTATTAATCAGGTAGCTGTACATCCTTTCTACGAACCAGTGATAGTTGAATAAATCCCTCATCGGTGGACACGTGGACTAAGGCATCAAACTCATCGGGTCTAATTTTCCACTAACAGGGATTTTAGGGTTGAGTGGACGCTTTTTTTTTAGATCATTACACTTGAATCCCGTCTGGTTTTGTCCCGCATTAGGACTAAATGTTTAACCCCATGCAGGTATGAACCAAGGTATTTTAAACCTAGTTGGCCATTGCTCGACACATAGCTCCTCAACGAGTTTGGCCAAGGTCACAAAAATGGTCTGGTGGGACAGCTCAACCAGCCCACCCATGTTTGAGTGACAGGGCAATAACATGATTTTACTAAGAGCTAGCATTAGTACCTAATTTAAAACCACTAGGAAAAAATATCTTAATTTTATTTCTTCAGATCCAGTTCTTGGTGAATTAAAAAAAAAAGCCTGATCATAAGTTTAAAGTTCCAGCTTCTAGGAGCACAATTTTTAAATCTCAGCCCTCTGCGCGCGATTGATATCACGCACTGCTCATGACAGACACACGAACTATTCAATTTTATTAATAAATATGGCCTTTTTTTCTACCATGATATTAATATACAAAACATATAGTAGTGTCCAGGTAGGAAAAAGAGACCTTTCAAAAGGCTATTCGTAAGAAAATTGGGCCACTAAGGTGTTATGCTGTGTCAAGCGTAATGATTATGTATTTTTATTTTACAGAAGTGTACACCCGACCAGAGGCGTCCAAAAGGCTGGGTGGAAAAAAAAGATGAAACTATTTCCAGCAAATTCTGAATAATACATAAGAGAGAATGCTCGGATGGCTCCTACGAGGAAAAACGTGGAATTCACCTCCTTAAAGAGTCCTTAGGCCCTGAGGAATGACGTCAAGTGGACTGCCTCTTCTGACAAACAGTAAGCCCCCTCCTACAAGAATCCTTACGCCCTGAAGAATGACAAGGTGGATTGCTTCCACTGACAAAGAGGAAGTAACCTTCTACAAGAGTCCTTACGCCCTGAGGAATGACATCAGGTAGACTGACCCCTATAATCCCTAGACAGTGACGTGTGGTGCCGTGCTTGAAGCGGTGCTACAAGGGGCAGGCCTTGTTACTGATCTCTATGAGGTCTGACCGTTTCTTGTTCATTACCTGGGAGCGTAATAATTCTCAAACTGTGAAAAAAACGAGTGGTTAACATGACAACCTATATATATTTAAAATCTTGAAAATCATTGTTTTTGCTATATCATTAAAAAATAGTTAAGATAATTATTTGACATGTCATCCATTGAATTGCAAACTACAAAATAAAGCAAGGAAATAAATGAATATTCCGCTTTACAAATAAAAATAAATTCGTGTTTGGATTTAGAAAGGCTTGTTCTACTACCTAATTTTCACAGGCAGGCAAAAAATTCACTAGACCTACTTTCACATATTCGTACGTCAAGTCATGTTATCTGAAGCTTTCACTTTTGATGGATATTATCAACATCTATAAAATAACACTATTAATATAAATAATGTTATTATGCATGGTTGACCGTAAAATTAATTTGTATTGTCTATAAGTTTTTTCTAACCAAAATTCTACTATCATTACATATTCCCTTTAACTTAATCTCGAAACTGCGACACTTGAGTTAATTTGTCGTTGATAAGGACCAATTACACATTTTCAACTAAAGAGTTTATCATTTTTAATTTACATAACCTTGACAGTAAGTTTTAAATTTTATAATAATAATAATAATATTTAGCACCGCGTCTTACTACCCGTTCGGGTTATACGCTTAAGTACTAATTACGCTAATGGATTAGGAATCGGGAAGGTTGAATTTAGAGGAAGTGAACCCGAATTTGCGTGGTGTGAGAGTGGAAAACCATTTAGGTAAAACCACCCCCCGTTCACCCGACCGAGATTCGAACCTCGGTCTCCCGTCCTCGGCGGCCGAGCTCAACAAGACTAGCGCGTTAGCCAACTACGCCACCGAGGCGGGTTTAAATTTTATAAAACCTTGTCATCTCAACGGCTTTTTTTCAACACATTCCATTGCTTCCCCACATAGCTCACACGCACTGATAGTCACGTGTCTAAAGACGTGACTCTCGCGAAAGACTGGATTTCCGGTGACAGGGAGATTGTGTTTTGAATCTCTTTGGGTATACCGAGGATGATCT
This sequence comes from Timema bartmani, assembly GCA_902151455.1. Taxonomy (NCBI): domain Eukaryota; kingdom Metazoa; phylum Arthropoda; class Insecta; order Phasmatodea; family Timematidae; genus Timema; species Timema bartmani. The sequence continues at coordinate 238,179 of CABFWB010000410.1, read as the reverse complement.
TTCCACTTTTCCTTCACACAAATGCCGGTATACTTCGTTTAAATTCTTCCTTTCTTATCCATAACCCATTAGTGTAAATATTCATATAACCCTAGAGAGATGCTTCCAAAAAACTTTTTATATTAACGTCATGGTTAAAAAAAACAACAATTAGTGTGTCCCTATTATAATCTTACAGAATGTTATTAAAAAAATTAAGTACCATTTGCTTTGAACCTATTGTCTTTCGTTTCTTTACTGGCAAATATTTCCCGTCGACGCAAATATTTAAAAAAATTCACTACCGTTGATGATATCCAATACCTACACGGTAAATAGAAATTAATGCTCTATCTATCGCAGTGAACAAAGGCCGAACGAAAAAAAAATGTATTAACTTTCACCCTCACCCCCTGTTCGAGTTATAAAAGCATGTGAATATTGATTAATAGCTTTCAGCCCGTGGTGCTGTCGTTGGAAGGCAGCCTTTTATCAAAGGTATGTCAAGCTGTCTGATACCTGTTTACAAGGAACGTCATTCAGCGAGAATACAGCGCAAACTTTCTCGCAGTTATCGCCAGGATTTCGCAGTTAGATCAAATACATTTTAACCCAGTAGCGTGACGTGTCAGGATGAACCGGACTTGTTTAAACTGTGTGTGTGTGAGATTTTTCTAGTCACTCAATAGGACCCTTATTTCCATGAATTTCATCTCTGAGGGAACTGTATGATTAGTATTGGAAAATGGGTGTTGTAATTCTCTTGGTAGCGTCTTGTTCATCTTCCCTCAGATATAAGACAAAATTTGCAACACCGGTTCATCTAAGTTGCCAGTAGCTCCTTCTTAACACCAGCACACCACCTTCCGATCTAACATAACTGAAAGCAAAGGCTTGACCAACAGTTAACCAATACGTAACACCTGCACTTTCCTTGGAGGTGAAAGGCCGATTCACACAGAAAGCTAAGCTAAGATTTGCTCTGCTAACTCTTTAGAAAAATAGCGGACCATGCATTTAAATGTTCTGGTTCACAAAGAAAGCTAAGCTATGCCTTGCTACGCCGCGCTGTTTTTCCCGATTGCTGGCCGGGCAATTTTTCCATCTCCCATCTTGAGCCATCTTACGTTGCGCATGCGCATAACGCAACTTTGGCTCCGTGTTGAACAGACGCAGTGCTGGTTTGCTGAAAGTAGCTAAACAAGTGTTGAAGTTTTGTTTTCAGTTTGTTTCACGTGTATTTAATTAATATTATATTTAGGTTTTATATTTAATAAATGTGTTTATATTAAAATAGAAGCGTTAATTGAAAAAGTCAAACCTCCACCTCCTAAATTTTCTTCTTCTTCCAAAGCAGATGCTAACAGCAGTACTATAACCTGAACTCAAACAAGATATTTCTGAGAACGCCATCATAACTAAACTTCACTGGAGGAGACCAGAACGAAACAAAACTGAATTCGGGAGTGAAAAGAGGGACCATGGCTTAGTTTAGCTTAGCTAGCTTAGCATTCTGTGTGTATCGGCCTTTATTCATGATAGCCAGCCATATATCAACAGAAGTACATTTTCATACAAGGTACTCACCGATTTTTGTAGTAAATCTGTTCTGAAAGAGTTTTTTCCAACCTAAATTCTGCTACACAGTGTAGGATTATATACCTCAGTTTTAGCTTCTGTGGTGCTGACTGACAGCTCACAGCTGACTTCTGACGGCTTTGAAAAGCTACCAGACCAAATTATGTATCCCTACGCCGAACCATATGATCTGCAAAAAACATGTCTTTAGCAGTTGTCACTTCTGACAGTCAGCACCACAGAAGCTAAAACTGAGGTATAGCAGGGAAATATAACTTTCAGAATGGAATTTTTACAAAAATATTTGTAGATATAAAACCAAATCGTGTGAAGAACTTCAACCCGCCCTGCTTATCCTGGCAACAATCAATGGTACGACACTGATCAATAGCAACAGCGGGACATTTCACAAAATAAAGTTTCTGAAAATGTCAATAATTCAAGAACAATTTGGGTTAATATTATGAATATTTAAATATTCAACACAAAAATAAAAATGTGGCATGCCTTCATTTCAACCGTAGAGGGTATATTGAAGCCATCCCTAATGAACCTAGCCAGGATTAAAACAAAATGGTTGAACACAGAAATCCATCCCTTAACTAATTGGGAAAATACTGGCAACGCAATGGTGGACACGCGGGCCAAATATCTGGCTCATATAGTCTAGTTCACAAGCTGTTTCTAAAAAGGTGTTTTTTCCTTCAACGGTTTCCCATTTCCCCTCCGCGGAAAGGTAGTTACAATAATTATAATATTTTCGAACAATTATGATGATTATAATAATTACTACACATATTATAGTACCAACAGTAATGACCTGGTTCCGTATTTTAATGACATGGTCTTTTTTTTTTGTATCGTACATCAAAGACAATGCTCACGTATAAATAAATTATATTCATGATCCCCGGGCTGTGTAAAATTTTTTAGACCATTATTTGGTTGGGTTTTTTTTTCATTTTCGATTTCTATGTTAAATTTTCTTGGTCTGTGTCATTTTTGGGCATTTTTGAATCATAACTAAGTATTTATATTTTTAAACACTAGCTATATTCTATAAATGCATTATATATTCCAACATACATTTAAACGCTCAGTAATGTCTGAAATAGAAGATAATATAGGCAATGAACTTTGTATCCTCTTTGCTTGTCTGGCTGTAAAATACACATTCCTGGTGAGGGACTGCAACAAAGCTGGAGAGGGTTGTGTTGGAAGAGGATATCTATTACTTCTGATGCCGTTATTTATAAATCAATATTATATACAAAAAAAAATTAAAGAGTTTAGCTATGGGCTTTAATTTAATATTTTTTTAGTTTATATTATTGTTTATAACTTGCGTTTTTGTAGAGTACCCACTTAAGTGTTCCTATATTGACTTTTAACTACCCTATTATAACTTTGCACTTGTCACTAGTGGATTGTTAGTGACATAAGAACTCAAGATTCATTCTTACTTTGCCTGTTCTCGTGCGATAAAAAAAAAGGTCCCTCACCTAAGCCTGTTGTAGCTTGAAGACTCACACTCTCGATTATGACGGAGAACGCTGGAAATTAAACCTGAAAGTTTAGGTTTAATGGCTCTCATTGTATACGCTAACAATGCGCTGGGGGGATTATAGGTCTTTAAACGCACCTCGCCCCAGTGGGACTAATCCTGATTTTACGTTATCTTGTCATCCGCTTATGCACAATGGGCCTTGTTGCGTGTCAAACGTCTGGGGATTGGCCCAGGGGAGATCGTGGACTGAACCGGTCCAGGTGGCTTATTGTCAGCCTCCTTTACCCCCTCTCACATATGTTTCATTAGAGATTAGTAAGACTTGAAGAGAGTTTTTTGTTTTGTTTTTTTGTGTCCGATACGAAACAGGGATTGACAAGAACTCGACAGTAGTAGGTTCCATTTAACAATCGATATATATATATATATATGTGGTTTTTTCAATATCATATATATATATAATCTTTATTTTGGAAATTTGATAATCTATTTAAATTAAATGGAACTATTGCAATCAATAGATAGCCCAAGTTTTTGACTTTGCACTTTCATCTTAACATATCCTAATAACGCTAAAACTAAAAAACCAATCCGGTAGCCTCATGGTCCAAGGCGTCACACTTGCTATAGACTAGACTGCCGAAGATTGGAAGATCAGGGTCAAATCCCGGTCAGGTGTACCGGAAAGGGTTTTCCACGCTTCCTCCATGCAAATGCGGGTAAATTTCAACCAAATTCGACCTTTCTCATCCCTAACACATTAGCGTGGTTAGTAATCTACTCATGCGTACAGCCCGAACGGGTACCTAATGAGGTGTGCTAAAAAAACAAAAAACAAGAAGACATTAGAAACAACCAAACGAACATGATGGCCCAAACTGAGAAAGAGAGAGCGCTGCTGGACGGCGCTATTTTTCACAGTCGTTATTCGTAACGTGGGCTTCGTATGTGTAACATGGAGCATTCCACAGATTCTGAGATGGTTGACATGCATCTAGCGTATGGGGCGGGGGAATATTTGAAAAAAAATTGTACGGCGATGCAATGCGTCGACTGTCAGGCATCCACTATGCAATACTGTTGGCGATCGCTCCTCTGAGCAACTGCTGCTAAACAGCTGTAAATAAAAATGTTGTTCACAATTATATCGGCCTTTCATTTAAGTAAGCTACCAATAAGTTCCTTCTAGCACCTAAGGTTGACGTTTGCGAACACACATCCACTAACGAATAAGGATTGTTCCTTATCTCTCATTATAGTTTGTACAGATAGTTTTGAATTACCAAGTAAACAGAACCTCATCCGGTTATTTAGCCTCGTGTTATGGAACTGTCCCTTCCTACAGATTGGGTCAATATATAATAATAATGTTAATAATAACAGTCTTTATTTGGGTGAAGTTAGGGTCAGCGCCTTTTCTTACACTTAACAAACATAAGATATAGTGTCGTTTTGTAAATGCTGATTATGCTACATTTATGTTGTATGCTTTGTACATCCTAAAAGGCAGAATGTTAAACTCAATTGGTTCCACTATGGCGCAGATTATGTGATGGGAACCCGTACTTCATTTATCTTGTAAGGTAGCAGTTTTACCTTGACGGGAATATTACATGAGCTTATTTTATAGCACAAGTTATAGTGGAACCAAGAAAGGTAAGCCATCTTTCAGTTTAAACGAGGGACACATCTTTTAAAAGGTTTCTTCTATTACAAACCGAATATTGACTACAGGTGTTATTTATAAAATTATATAGCAAGCTAACATCATGACTGTTTATCTTTTTCATTGAGAAAGATTGGTAAATCGAGGTAGAGAAAGAATAAAACACATAAATAGGAAAATAAGGCTAGAGTAGTTGTGTAGGTTATACATTGAGGAAAAGGTGAAATAAATAGGGGGATGAAAAAAAATATGGGTAGTTACATAGAGTTGTTGAGAAAGAGAGATATACGTGCCTAAAGAGAACGATAAAGAGGTAGCAAGATACACGGATTGACAAATAGGGGGGAATAAATTGGTGTAGTGAAAGAATGGTGAATAAAGTGGAGAGAGGGAAAAAAACATAGAAACAGGAATGGAGACAAAATTATGGTGAAAAGAGATGGCTAGTCAGAACAAAAATTATAATTTAGTAGCTACGCAAAAATAATAAAGAAACTTAACTGATAGTTCTAAGAATTAATGGATCTAGTTTCATATACTCATGCTCCCAGCCATATATCCTGCAGCTAGCACTTTTGACATATGGTTTAAATTTTCAAACTTTCAAGATATACATCTATTTTATTTGCTCCTACACCTTTTTATGTACTGCTTCTTATTATTAATCGTAAGGACTATCCAAATTTAGCTACATTAATAGAGTAGGTAAAAGTCTGGTCAAATTAAAGGAAAATGTACCCACATTTACGTGAAAATATAGTAAGTAATATTTTTATGAAAAACTACCCCCACAGTCCTACACTCAAGCAATAATTAAAACCCAACCCTATCAGTCCCCAGATTCCAACACTTAGCTCAGTCGGTAGCGTATATATCTGCTGAGCTAAGGGGTCCCGGGTTCTATTCCTGGCATGGCCGGAAAAACTTATCAAAGGTGAAATGTGGGTTTACCCTTTCACAGTGATGAATTAACGGTCGTGTGCTGGATGTTGTGTCTGTTCTAGATTTAAGTTAGTTTACAAGTCTTGTGCTAATATAATCAGTCAGTTCCAAAAGTGCGCGTTAAATACTTCAAATAAATAAACGAAAATCAGTCCCCAGCAAAATGGAAAAGATGACCATGACGTTTAGTCATCCTAAATGCAAATGCGGGTACACTTTTTTGAATCCTACCGACCTCATTCCAACACCACTAATGTAAATATGCTGATAGTCTTGCCGAGAAAAAAGAAGCGTTTACCAACAAAACATTGGAATAAAACTCTGGTAAACAAAACTATAATTTTGTTTGCTACTATACTCCCTAATCGGCCATTTCTTAAACCGTTTCTCTTAATGGTCCCCTTCATAATCGATCATATACTTTAAAGAAAAGGTAGGCTAGGTCGAAACAATGAAAGAAATAAGTTTGGTGATAGAAAGATTAATGGCTAAAAGGAGTAGTTTATTTTGCTGTACTTTGAACGAAGAGAAATATGGAATGTCAGCTTTCAATGAAAGTGCCATTATTTGTGAGCAATTTCATCTTCGATCATTCAGTATTACGATGCATCATAGATACCAGAAAACAAAGTATTGTCCTACAATCAATCACGTTGAAACTAAAGGGAATATATAAATAAAGAGTGGATATTGTTTCTAGAATTTTGTCGATCGTTAGATGTTATAAAAATAAAAGATCGATCGTAGAAAATTTGTTAAGTCATATATTTAATTACTAAGAATTGAGTAAATTAAAGAATACACTTAATAAAAAAAGTATTTTTGAGGATTCGATAAAAATATGGTTTTTACTATACTGCGTGTAATATAATCACCCAGCATTAAATCAAGAAATTAACTATAAGCCACATTTACTCAGTTGGGGGAGAGAGTGGGATGAGAATTTTTTAAGAGTAAAGAAACATAACCATCCAAATACTGACCCGCAACACTGGTCGGATTCTGGGTAGTCTACCTACAACCAGGTATGTTGTTTAGTAACGTGAAATTGGTTAACTTATTTAAAAAGCTAATTTTTTTAATTCTGAAAATTGAAAAATGACACCTGGACATGGGAATACAACCCAGGACCTTTGGCTTAGTACGCCAATGCTCTAACCAGTGAGCTATTATTTGATTTATTTATTATACATATTTCATCAAAAAATTGTAATAACACTTTTAATACTACCTCCTTATGGATTCATTAATAATTTGTCTTTATATTATTAATTATACAGATTTATAATGTAATACAAATGTAATATTTTCATTTACACCATTGTTGCAACATGAGCAACAAAAGAGCAAAGAGTTATAAATTAAATGTATTAAACTTCCACGTTATTAGAACCGATCATTATAAACTATAAAAAAAAGGCAAAACAATACTTGTTTCAAATAAAAGCTATTTATTTTTTATAATCTAGCGAATGAACACTATTGGCGTTGAGTATTCTTGTCATTAAAATAAACACAGACTCTCTACCAAGTTACCATATTGAATTCTTTACTAAGGCAACCTTTGAAAAAGCTCCACTTTGGTTCTTTAATTTAAATAAAGAAGATACATTTAATCACAAAAAATATTTATTTCTAAAATATTTTAAAATACCTAGCTTCATTTTACATAAGTTGGAAGAGTAAAATATACCGCGTGCTAGCCAACGATATTAAAAGCGTACGTTTGTTTTCGTGTTTGTATAATTAGTGTTTTATTGATTACGGAAAATCTCTGATCAAAATTAGCTAGATAATATAATATTTTTTTAATACCGGTAATTTGTTTAGGGAAATTTACTCTAGTTTGGAACGTATGATCTGTGAGACAGTTGTAAAGTTTATTTGGCAGTGGCTACTTTGCTTAAAAATTCTTTGAACTTCTTTATTCTTGTGTACGATTAATTACAAAGTGTTTGTGGCAGTGATATATATTTATGATATATTTAATTTTCAATTTTTTGTTAATATATTTTCTAAACTTCATATTGCGTGTGTATCAAGAAAAGAAGTGGGCCTCTAACCTTTAAACTTTTTGCACAATATGTTCTATGCACTAATCACTCTTAATTATAAGTTATGCATTAATATAGACACGGCCTAAGTTTGAGAAACTTCCGACCTAGGCTTGATTCGAACAAGTCTATCCGATCATATCGATGCGGTTGTGTAGGCTATTAAGGTGGGGTGGAAGGGAAGATAAGTTAATGGCAGTTTAATTTTTGCCAAAATAAATAAAATATTTCCCCTAAAAAAACACAGAGATTAATTTTCTTCACATGGTGATATGAACAGTTCTTTAGTATATCTTATGAACATAGCCGCATTAGATGACAAACTTTTTAAATTAAAAGAAAAAATTGGCATTCAATTCCAGGACACCCTTGACAGATATTCAAGAACCGTTCTTATCACCATGTGAAGAAAACCTCTAAATTGTTTGGGTACATTTACCTACTGATATATATATATATTCCACTATTGTATACATGTACGAATATCGGATGGGTAGTAAGACTTGGCTCTACGGGGGTGATGAAATAAAAAGGCATCTTTCTTTAGCCATCATGCTCACAGCTCAAAAAGCAGTCCAATTTTCAAATGAAGAGCTTTCCAATATTTGTTTTCTGTCAAAATCTATAACATTTTACTATATCATTAATTTAATGTATAGTTATTGATAATATAAATACCAAACATTAGAGATGTAGATCTCATTACTTGACGTATGGATACGTGAAAACCGATGTAGTAAACTCTTATAGCTGTCAGATAAGGTCTTTACTATGAAAATTACTGTAGTTATTCCCGGTTTGTACTGAAAATATACGTCATAAATAAACACATAACTGATGTACACATTTTTTAAAATAAAAAATAAAAGTGTTTAATCTAAAAACAAATTAATCGCTTCCTCTCTAACGTTACTACTCTAAAATATATTTAAATCACGTTAAGCACATAAACAAAATGATCCATGATGCATCCAAAAGCCGAAACAATCCTCCCTTTTAACAGAACACACAAATGAAAATAAAAGTAACAAAAACCTCCAACGTAATACCACCGCCAGAGATAAAATCCCGACGCTTGGGTTGAAACAGTTAGCGTGTTTGATCCTATGAATGATTCACGCTGTGCTGTTTGTGCGGCGTGGTACTGGTACATCCTGCTGTTGTGGTTGCCCTGAGCTATCCATCAAGGGGTAGTTTAGCTCCGAGAGTTCCATGAATATCATTATACGGTCTTGCGGCGTGTTACTCAGCACCAAGAGCTACCATTAAAGCTTGATTCACAAGTCGACCGAAAATAGAGAGCAGAAAATGCTTGAGTGTCCCCGAAATCCATACACTGTTTGTTAACCCATGATGCATTGCAGCGCAGACTTAAAACAGCTGATTGTAAAAATATTTTATTTATTAGTGTTTAAGGGTGCTTTTAGAGTAGGCAACTGGTCGATCTCACGGATATTTTCAGTCGATTACGTAAGCAATAGCTATCAAATACAATTGGAGTGCTATCAATATAGCCTTGATCGGTAATTTTACAAGACAACCAAACAGTTGAATATGAAAAAGTGCATTTCATTTACTCTAGAAAGGTGGTAGACACAAGAATTTGAGGAAATATTTAAAACAAGGTTAAGAAAGGCCAAAAAAATATATATAAAAATAGAATGAAGAAATTATGGGTGCAACTTTTTATAAGTGTTCAAGTCTATCGGTTCCCCTAAAGGTTTCAGACCCATGTCTTAGATCATAGTCATGATGATCATGTTGTGTCGTGGCACAATCCAAAATACCAATACACACGCTTTCCATTAACGGGTAATTTCAAATCTACTCACAACTGCCAACAAAGCTGTCTGCTTTCTTCTAGCTCTATGGCACATGCGCACTTATTTGATATTGTTGGTTTGAAGATTTGATTGAGTCTCCCGTGAAGAGTGGACGAAGTAGAGATTAGTTGAACTTTAGCAGAACAGCTCGCTCCGATGAGGAGGAAATCTTCGTATTGGTTTAGAGCTCGTCACGTGACCCTGTATCTGTGCTTGGTTTTTCGACGAACGTGTGAATCTACAGTCCCAATCATGATGTTGGTTTAGGTAGAGAAGCACAAAAATTATATCATTGCAGTAATTATTTTTTTGTAGTACTTTGACAAGATTGAAGCATTTGCTCACTTGCACCCAAATATAAATTTATGGGATTCAAGGTTTGAATCTCAAACCACCTACATAGCACGTGGACTAAATGTCAGGCTCATCTAGTCGGGTTTGTTGGCAACTGGGAGGTTGGATTTTAAAACTTTGTTGCGTGAAAGAAAAGGTTTCCCGGTCTCCAACAAGCAAATGTTAGTACATTTTCTTTAAAAAATATACCTTACTCACCTATATCGTGCTAGTGTATATCTCTTATGGATAATAATACGTGATGGAAAATAAAAATCTCGGGACGGGTTTACTGGGAGGTGTTTTTCCCAAATGCTACTCTCCTACTCCCCTCGGCGCTAATACAGGTGTAATTACTCAAGGCTACCCTCCCTACCCGTATCTCATAGATCAAATCGTTAATACCAGGTGATATAAGCGTTATTTTACCGTAATGGTTTCCCACTCTCCCTAAATGAAAATGCGGATATGTATCCTCTAAATATATATATAAAACTATGCGTTTATCCTGAACGAGTAGTAAGACGCAGTGAAGAAGAAAAAGAAGGAAAAGAGACTAACCATTGCGCCCCAGACAATAAACAAACCCTTGCACGAGATCTTACATTTTAGGTTCTTCCATTTGAGCAAAATATCATTAAAAGTGTAAGTTAGCTCACAACAACATTTCACACGAAATGTTACAGTTATGAGAAACTAAATGGCTAACAAATAAGGTAATATTGTATTAGGGTCGCAACATTATACTCGATTAGTGAAATTGTTTTAACACTTTTGATGCTTTGAAGTTCTTCTTCATATGTAAATTCCCGCACTGTGAAAATATTTCTCTTCAATTAGGTAGATTATTTTTAAGGTTCAAAACTTCCCGTAACGAAAGTGAAACCATAGATATTCAGGAAATGTTAAAATTTAAAACCAAAAGGTTTTAATCTCACAACCTCGTCAAAATGAAAGCTTAATAGAGCAGGCGAGGTAGTGGGGGGGGGACTCAGCCAATCAAAGGTCAGAGTCCCAACACCCCTGTTAGGCGTCACTTTGGCAGAGTTCGAACGAGAAGTGATTTCAGACGAGGACGCTTACAAGGTAAACACTGGGACAGGATGTATAAAAAGTAAGTCCCCATGACTCCTTTCACAGGAAGTTTCACAATTGTGTTGGGCACAATTAATTCAGCACGCTTTTAGACAAATGACGAAAGTTATACTATGGTCGAGAAAACGCTTGAGATTTCCCGACTCTTTTGTAAATGCCTTTTCCAACCCTTAAAGGTTTATTAGATATGTTTTGATGAAGGAAAATCAAATTAATTAAAACTGTTCCTAATATGATCATTAATGGTCAAATGAAAGTAAAAGTAAAAAATAAATTTAGAATAGCATTATATACTTCAAATACTCCATATGGCGAGAGAGTAGGGAACGCAAGAAAAGGTAAGAGTTTTTCCAGACTTTATAGCAAAACATTTTTTGGACAAAATAAATCAAATATTTCTCCAGTAGAAACATAGTTTAATTTTCATCACAAGGTGATAGCAGAAGGTCTTGAATAACTAACGCCGCTATGTTCATAACATATGATACATTTTTAAAATGAAGATTAAAAGTTATCATTAAATTCCAGGACATCCTCGACAGATATTCAAGGACTATTGATATAACAATGTGAAGAAAATTATACTATATTTCTACTGGAAAAGTATTTTTATTTATTTTGATCAATAAAAAGCTTTGCTATAAAAAAAACCCTGCAAAAACGTTGATCTTCTTTCGCGTGCCCTACACTACCGCCTGAAGAAGAGAGAACTAGAATCTAAATTCACGCGTGAAGAATTTTTTTATAAAGTTATAAGATCTGAAGTCGGGTGTTTGAGTGACAACTACTTTGAAGGGAATTGTGTGTTATTAGAGAAAACCGTAACCATACTTGGGTTAAATGATAAATGCACAGGTACGGATGATGTGTTTGGAGCAGCTTATTTACTTAGCAACGAGATGAGAGCTGAATATCCTATTCGAGTAAAAAACCTATTCAGATTAAATGAGAACCAGTTCCTTGCATCTTTGTTTTAGTTTTTTTGTCAGTGATTTTATCACAGAGAAGCACCCAAACATTTATTTGAGACGTCCATAAAATGTATCGAATCAATTATTTCTATACTTTTAGTTCGACACACTATCTTAGTCGGTAACGTGTCTGGCTACTGAGCTAAGTGTTCCCGGGTTCGATTCCTGGCATGGCTGAAAAATTTATCATTGGTTAAATGTGGGTTTCCCCTTTCACAGTGATAAATTAATGGCCAGTTGTTGTGTCTGTTATATGTTTAAGTTAGTTAGTAAGTCGTGTTCTGATATAATATCAAGGTTCAGATCATGCACGTTAACTAACTCAAATTAATATTAAAAAATCTACACTTTTTTCCAGTTGGTGAGTTGCACATTAAATAATAAAAAACATATGAAAATATGAACATTTGAAATTTGAAATTATATCTAAGAAATAGGGGGCTAATGATTTCACAAACTATTATAAAATTCAACTTTTTTATCACAGAAAAGTAAATTTGTACAGGTAATTGCAGGGACCAATCTGTCTCTTTAAGAGAATATTGTGACATTTTTGCTCTTTGTTAAACAAAGATGGTGTTTTTTCCAATATGTTTTTGTAACAATGTATACCACTTATTTTCTCAACTGACCGCTCTTAGGCAAATATTGCGTTTTCTATGGATTGTGTTGGGTAATTTGTGCACTCAGCTTATGGGCTGATTAATGTTTAGTTTCGAAGATTTATTTTAAAATTTATTGCTAGATATATTTGGTATAAGATAGTCATGGTTATCTTGATATTGTAAGAGAATAAATTATCTAAAAAGTGCAGCGGGATGTAGCACATCCTTATTTGATATATTTTTAATATTTGTCCGTCCACACGAGTTATTAGAACACTTCTAAACATCATAGATTTTAAAATTTGGAATTCCGATAGGTTTTAAGATAATATTCACTAGAAAAGTCCAAATACGAACATTTAATCTGGAGGGTCGAACTATGCCAGAAACGTCGTAAATGAATAAATCCTCAGATAAACTTCAAACTGTTACTATGCAACTTCAATTAGTTTAAAGTATTTAACAACAATTTATGCTGTCTCTCTCTCTCTACCTTTCTTTTTTACTAGTACCAACAGGCAAGAGTTCAAAATATTGTGTCTAGAAGTTCTAACTTAATCTTCAAAATAATTGTCAACTTTTAAAGACGTTCATATTATAACTCTATTTTGACTAATTTCACGTTTTGTAACACAATTTAAACCAACAAAAGGATTAATAGCTAAACATAGTTTAAGATTTGGTTTATTTTCCTTGTGGTTAATTTTAAATACTAAAAATAACAAAGCGACTTTTTAGATTCCCCATACGAAGAATGGATACACCAGCTAGTCTAATAGAAAAATGTAGCTTTGTCACTAAAATATGATAGTACAAACAACATTGAAATATTTTCAAATACTATTATTTTACCCACAACTTCAATATCTTGCATATACATATCCTATATATAATATATTATTGAATATATGTAACCTATATACAGTATAACAGATAAATATCATATATATTAGTGTTAATTATATTATAACGGAGTCCAAAAACTTTTCTCAGCTGGTAGATAGTGCTTGTCTATTGTGCCAAAAGTCTCGGATTCAATTCTGTTGGCAGTTAAGAATGTATGATTTATTGAAGGTAAAGGGTCAGTGTTTTGTGTCCAGATTTGGAAATGGGTTGTTTTGTGAATCGTGTGATGATCTAATTACTTTGTTAATAAATCTATAGATAAATAATTCCAAATAAAATAAATATGTTTAAACTCAGTTCACCCTGAAAGGTATCAAGTAGCCTTACCTTGCCGGTTTATATTATGACCTTAACTTATATTATAAGCAATGTCCGCATTTTGATAAGCTTTTTTTTTTTTGTTCGTTACATACAATTTAAGTAATATTTTCTTGGTTTGCATAATTTTTTAGTCATTTTAATGCATTCTTGTTGAATGTGTATATTTTAAAGACTATTTATAACAAATAAATGCATAAAAAATTCAACCCACAGTTAAAGTAACGAGAAGATAATGTAGTTATTCGTACTGTTGTAAAATCTACATTCATGGCGAGACATTGTAATTAAGCTAGAGAAAATTGAGTTGGGAGGGAATAACTGATTACTTCTGAAGCAGATATTTTGCAAATCGATATTATATTTATCAGCATGCAAGAGTTTTGTTAAAGGCTTTTCATTGCATTTAACACTTGTAAAGTGCGTGTCTGATTCAGTCATGTGCATTAATAACCAATTTTAGTTCGTATTTTTAGGCTTTTTTTTTTAATTTGAATTCATTTTATAGATTAAAAATTCGTGTCTTGCTTATAAGATATACAGTAGCCCCATGGCTTCTTTGGTGCTGACTGACAGCTCACAGCTGACGGCTTTGAAAAGCTACTAGACCAAATTATGTATCCCTACGCCGAACCATGTGATCTGCAAAAAAACATGTGTTTAGCAGCTATCACTTCTGACAGTCAAAATTTAGGTAGTATATACCTAAATGTTGACTGTCAGAAGTGAGCTGTGAACTGTCAGTCAGCACCAAAGAAGCCATGGGGCTACTGTACCATAAAGGAACCTTGTAAGGTAAGCTTGCTATCTCACAGGATAACGAAGGGTACATAGGTCGCATTAATTTTAACCTAAAGTTAATATGAGAGATAGCGAGGGCTTAGCTCAGTATTTTTGTATTTAATATAATTAAAAGGATAGTGGCCATAATGAATCAAACATTGCTCAAGTAGATAATATATTAGGTTTAATTTTCTGCACAGATACATCTAAACAGTTCTTGAATATATTTTTTCGTGAGCCTCGCAAAATTTGGCTAGGACTCCAGTGGCTGCATGGTCTAGGGAGTCACATTCATGATAGCCTAGAATGCCGATTACAGGGGAAGAGATCAGGGTCCGAAACCCGTCTAGGTGTATTTTCCAAAATGGTGTTCCACTCTCCCTCACGCCACGCAAATGCGGGTACACTTCCTTTAGATTCAATATTCCTCGTCCCTAGCTCATTAGCGTAATTATTACATATGTGTATAACCTGAAGACGCAGTGCTAAAAAAAATAGACCATAACTTTTTGTTTTTATTTAAAAGGTTTATTATAATCAAATATCACGATGTTGATAGTAAATATTCAGGAACTGTTGAGATAACTGTGTGTAGCAAACTAAACTAAACGTATCTACTGGAGAAATATTTGATTTATTTTGGCCAAAAGAGTTATTTTGTTATAAAAAACTTCAGAAAGACTTAACTTAACCAGCGTTTCCTTACAGCCCACGTTGAATTACATTAAAATTATATAAATTAACAAAAAACCTATCTAGTAGATAAAAAATAAAATTTCGAATTTTTATAAATCCCAAAGATATTTACGTTTAACTCATTCCCCCCCCCCAACGAAAATATTACCATCCTCTTTACCATCCTCTCTGCATGGATCAGTGGAATCTCGCCTTTCCGCCCGGTCGCATAGCAGTCAATGCGGCTGGAAACTGTTTTGAGGGCTTTAGTAGGCCTTAGTTAAAGGTCACGTGATCAAAGGGGCCTAACTTGTAAACTGGGCCACAATGAAGTGTATAAAGGGGGGCGGAGGCTTGAGAGGAAGATTGTGGAGTAACTCCTTCTCCCTTTACTCTTCACCCTTCTGTCATTAACTGGAAGTGATGGGTCGATGAAGCGTCAAAGGAGAGGGATGACAAGACTACTTAGAGAGAAAGAACCGGCGTGCAGTAAAGAGTGGGAGTGTGACAGAGAGAGAGAAGGTCAATCAGAACGAGTCCTGAGGGAGGGTGGAATGGGGAGAGATGAGGTTAAATAAGGGATTGAAGCGTTTATAAATAGATATTAGACTAGAGTGGTGGACTGAGAGGGACAAGCTAAGAACGAGTCATTTTTTTGGAGACCAAATCAGTCATTTCAGAAAAATGGCAGAGTTTAAATTACTATAGATTAATTAATACAATACAAATTACAGAATATTACAATTTACATTTTTAATTTCAAGCTTAGAGATATTAATTATCATTACTATTCTAGAGGAATTAAAAAAAATCTGGCTATGTGTGTATATAATATAGAGCTGAAGGCGTAAAACTGTAGATAAACATGGTAAATACATATAAATTACATAACTAATGATAGACTGTTTCATAAAATAAGCTGGTGTGTAATATTTTTTTTATCGCCGCGTCATACTAACTGTTCAGGTAATATGCATATATAATAATCACTATGATGTGGTAAATATGAGGAAAGTATATTTATTGTAGAAATATTGCTCTATACTACTCGAACGCGAAAAAAAAACCTAACTAGTTTTCCTTCAAACTCGACATGAAGTGAAAAATGTCTTACTCGCACAAGTCTAGAATATGAAATAAATCCATACTCAACGGAATAATAAAATAGATTACAACTTTAATTAATTTTTTTTAGCACCGCGTCTTACTACCCGTTCGGGTTATACGCTTAGGTACTAATTAAACTAATGGATTAGGAAATGGGAAGGTTGAATTTAGAGGAAGTGAACCCGCATTTGCGTGGAGGGAGAGTGGAAAACCATTTAGGAAAAACCAACCCCAGTTCACCCGACCGAGATTTGAACCTCGATCTCCCCGTCCTCGGTGGTAAATTACAACTTTATTTATAAAACATCACATTACCTTATAAATTCTCATAGCTACCAAAAATAAACTTGATTATTCTGATTGCTTATCTAATTATAAATTTTATCTAATGCAATAAGACAGAAGACTTTTAAAACCAATAGTAAAACTAAAATGTGGTAATCACCCACATAGATAGGCACAACCTTGTCTGGTCTAGATTGTTAACGACGAGGAGGTTGGGGTTAAAATCCTGGTCGAGTGGACTGAGGTGTTTTCCACACTACACCCAAGAAAACGCAAGTAAAATCTGACCTTCCCAATCCTTACCCCATTGGCGTAAGAATGTGGATATTCCGGACGGATGGTAAGATGAACTTCACAATGAAACAAAAACTTTAAATTTGATGCAGTTGCGATTCCTATTTAATTTTGTTTTTCCAACGTATATCCTAACATTACTATCCAAATATTAAAAGTTACTAATTTTGAATGTGAATTAAAAGTAAATAATTTGCAGGTACATGGATGTTAAAGGTATATACATATATAAATAAATATTTTTGTTTGTTCATTGGAATAAGTTTAAATTAAATCTGATTTCCGCAATATACAAAAATAATAAAACTATATAAATTTTGTTTTTCTTCACTAATTTAAATATAACTTTTTACCTTGTCTCTATTTTTATTTTTGACTGAATCCGAGCAAGGTAACATACTGCTAATGTAAAAAATTTACTATAGTTTTTGTCATTAAATAGCTACAAAATAATTTTTAAAAACCTGTAAAACAATGTCAGGGTTACTGCAAAACTTTTATCATAACATCCCATGACTTTTCCAGGGTTTCCAGACATTAAAAAAAACCCGGCTTAGTTATTTTACAGTTTCTCTCGCTGAGTGACAATTTTTACGTTTATTACATTGATCAAATCATTTTAGAAAACAAATATAACGGCTATAAAAATCAACATTCTTTTAAGTTATTTCTTCATTATTTAATGTTTTGGGTATTTTTGTATTTCTGTGTAAATGAGTTCTAAAACAAACTTTAGCAATATCATTGAAAAAAACCTTGTTTTAATATAGGTGTAAAATTGGTTAATTTATTTAATTTTCCAACTATTTCCTATTGTTTATTAAATTCCCTGGTATTTCACCAATTTCCATAACATCTAATAATTCCCTAACTTTCCAAAAAGTATATTTTTTCCCGAGTCTGAAGGCAGCACTAATATTCAAACGAATCCCTGTTCAGTCAAAGAACGCTAAAAAGTATTTATTTCTCTTCTTTGAAGGTCTTTGTCTAGAGCCTCAGTTGATATCTTTAAGTGGGTGAAATTTCCTAGTGGTTTCGACAAAGTGAATGATACTATGGTCCAACTTTCATAGGAAGGGCCTTTATCTGACAGCTATCAAAGCTACTAGATCTACTCTCATGCATTCATATGCCCGCTCATGTGACCTGCGGCAGTCACTTTTGATATATATCAATACCTATAAAATAACACTTATAATATAGTAAAATGTTATTTTTTGCGGTGAACTTTAATATGTTTTTATTTTCTAAGTGTCCCTTCCTATAAAAACTGTGCAGTAGAAACATAACCGTTCCAAGTTTCTTAAAGAAAAAAAAAAAATTAAACGAACGAAAGGCTATCGCCATTAGCTTTTATGGAATTTCGCAAACTGTTAGCAAGGGAATTGCGACATCACACCGAAAACCCCCCCAAAAAAATCCGTCTTCCATATCCTCCTTTCCTCCCTCAAGAGAACCATTACGGTTAAACGGTGTCATCCGGATAAACGGCGTACCGGCGATGCCCGAATGGATCGATGTCCGTGCGGCGCTGTGTGCCAGTCGTAACCGTTAGCGTTAGGGGACCGGATATTAATCAATCGGTCGACACGCCGCGTCGCTTGCGAATGGGGAGAAGGTAAATGATGGTTTGGAAGCAGTCCATCAATGTCTGGTGGGAACGCTTACGTCAGCACAGCGCACTGTTTAACTCCGCAGCAGTCAAAATGTCGTTCGAAATGACGGAAAACCACGTCAAGTCTCCGTGCTGGTTTATTTACTCGCTCGATTTTTTTTTTCTCTCTCTACGCCATGTCTAAGTACCCGTTCAGGTTATACTCATACATTAATTAATGGAGTAGAGAAGAGAAATGTACCATTATTTACGTGTAGGTAGATCTTAAGACACCCTCATTACACCCTAACGGGGTTCTATCTCCGATGCATCCAACAAACATTAGTGACGCGTTATACCATACAATCGCCGATGCGGGTATCAACTAATTGGTTTAGTATGTTATTACATTTTATTGTGAGTTACATGTCTTAATACCCGCCCGGGATACTCGTGTATTAACACTGATGTAGTAAGGATGAGGAAGATTTAGTTAAGAGGACACAGGGAGAGCCCACAATAATTTAGGAAAATCCACCCTTAATACATCCGACCCATCTATATTTAATATTATTACAATGTTTATTGATACTTCACCCTCACTGCCCACACTTTTTAAGCATGTTAATTTGCCTGTACTGTACGTATAGGGCAGATAATAGTCAATACACACGTCAATCATCCCATTATTATTACTATCATCGCATCTTACTACCCATTCGGGTTATCCGCACTTACGCTAATGTGTAATGGTAGGGTGATTGTGAGATGAAATGGAGGACCTACAGTTTAACGTAGAATCCGAACCACGGTGGAGGCCTGGCATTCCACACATTCAGAAGTTGTGATTAATACACATCTTGTCAGAGGTGAAGGAAGAGTTTGGCAATCAGAAAAATCTGTGCCAGGACCGAGGTTTGAACCCCGGACCCTCCATCACAGAAGTCTTGACACCACTAGACCACCAGGTCACCGACCATTCATTCAATGTAATATTATTCGGCCCTTTGACGCATCAAGCGTTAATTTCGCAATGGCAGCTCTTAATTGTAAACTCTATTAATATTTTGTTATGTAACTGGAGATTTCTAAAGTCTAGATCAACCATGATCCTCAATATCCCTTCAATTTATAAGCCTTCGTCTTTAAAAGAAAATTTAATCAGTTAATTTGAACCGTGGAGATAGTTTTCATAACTTACGGCTGCGATATTTAAAATGTGTAAGCTTTTGATATGATAGTCCTCGAAGTAAACGCTTTTATTAAATAAACAAATAATAAAAATTGGTTTGGTAAAACTCGATACATTACTGTCGAAAGAAACTGTCGTTTTATGACATTACTGTTTCCCCTTTTAATATATTTTTTTGCATTTGAAATGTTTGATTCCTTTTTGGGGGGATGTGCTTTAATTTTATTTAATTAAAAATACGGAAATTGGTTCGGTAAACACCGGGAATAATTACAGTCGAAAGTAATCACTTTACGTTTTAAATATATGGATATTGTCATACTATGAAGTTAAATGGACCGCCTTTGTGGTCTAATGGTCAGAGTTCCTTTCCACAGATCCAGAGGTTCTGGATTCGATCCCCGGCATTTTAGAGATTTTATGAGAAGCAGTGGGTCTCTAACGGGGTCAACTCAGCCTCGCGAGTACAAATTAGGAGCTACTGAAATGGAAAAGTAGTGGTTCCAGTCTAGAAAACTGAAATTAACAGCCGTTTATTTCGTTTTGCTGACCACATGACACCTTCTACGCATAGAAGTTGGCACCATTTTCGCCAACGAACGGCAGCCGCTTGGTCAGTATGGCTTGATTGCGGGCTAACTACTTGGAGTTTTTTAAATTTAAATGTCCTACTATTTAATTTGTGACAAACATTAGTTTCCCCAAGTGCACCCAAAGCCAAAACCCTATTTATATTATTTAAGTGTCTTCAATCAGATTGTTTTGCTCGTTTTGTAAGATAGAAAAAAGAATAAATATAATATTAAACCTGCTTTGAATGGTTTTTCTAATATCGAGACAAAAAAAAAACATTTGTAGAATATAATATTCCTACACGGATGCCCAAAAGAAAAATATACAAGTTCTTTAAATATTCCGTAATCGAAATCTTCATTTGTTCCTGTCCTGATCCAAACATATTATTTTCAAATGGAAATCTAATTGAAAATCAAATGAAATATTTCAAGTATTTTACCTAACAAAATTGTGAAACAAGTTTCGTTAAAATGCCTGACCATCCCCTTCTCATCTGCTTTTCAAATTTGTTTGCTAGACTTATATTTCAGTTTTCTTCCTAAAGGATCATTAATTTCCCCCTTTATACGGTCTCCCTATTTACTTTTTTTTTTTTGCATATTTTATTACAGGAAATCATAAAATGTCAGGAAACTTTCTCTTAATTAAGATGGCAACCTCCACGAAAGTGAAAAAAAAAAGAAGATATATCACGAATGGAAGGTGGAAAAATATTAATTAAGTAGAGAAAAGGTTTAAAATATTAAATACATTTTACATTGAAAATAACATCGTTACAAGAGATTATTCTGTTCACAAATGTATATTTATACATATGAAAATTTGGTTTAGAGATTAGGATTATAAAAATAGTTGGATTGGATCATCTATTTTTCTAATTTCCCTGTCTCCTCTAAACCAAACCTTCCTTACACATATTCCATTGATGTGATTTTATGAGATCCCGGACGGGTATTAAGACATGGAGCTCACAATAAAAAGTAATAACATACTAAACCAATTAGTTGATACCCGCATCGGTGATTGTAAGGTATAACGCGTCACTAATGTTTGATGGATATATCGGAGATAGAACCCCGGTCGGGTGTCTTAAAAATAATTTAACACTCTACCGTCACGTATGTAAATATAGAAATAAATATAAAATTCTGCCGTTATTATTTATCTTTATTATAAAGATAAATAATAAAGATAGAATTTTAGAGGAAATGTACCAATATTTACGTGACGGTAGAGTGTAAAACTACTTTTTTTTAAAAGGCACCCTCATTACATCCGACCGGGGTTCTAGCCCCGATATACTCCATCAAACATTAGTTATATATATATATACAAATATATATATATTTATACATATACATACAGTACATACATACACACACACACAGAGTGCCCCAAATTAATGTACCCACTATTTGAATGTTCATATTTTACCACATGATTTAGATATAAACATAATGTGAGTTTCATGGTTTTCCTTAAAGTTATAAATGTTCGAAATGACCACCAGCGGCGTCAATGCATCGTCCACAATGACGTACAACAGAGCGGCAAAGAGACGTTATTGTTGCTAGTGGAATAGCAGCACAGGCATGTTCAATTCGTTCCCTCATGTTCGCTAATGTTCGTGGTTTCGTGTAATACACAGCGGTCTTGAGAGATCCCCAAAGGTAAAAGTCCATGGATGTTAGGTCGGGAGGATATTCCACAGATTCCCTTCGTCCTATCCATCTCTCTGGGAGCGTACGATCGAGAAACTCTCGCACATCACGATGAAAATGTGGTGGCGCTCCATCTTGTCGGAGGTAAAACGCATCTTCATTGCCAAAGAGGTTATAAAGTGCCGGGGTGATGTTATCTTGCAACATTCGTAAGTAGACGGCACATGTAACAGTACCTTCAAAGAAAAACAGGCCAATCAGTCCTCTGGAAGATAGTCCACACCATACGGACATCCCGTCTAGATAGTCTACACCACACGGATATCCCGGCTAGATAGTCTACACCCCACGGATATCCCGGCTAGATAGTCTACACCCCACGGATATCCCGGGTAGATAGACTACACCCCACAGATATCCCGGGTAGATAGACTACACCCCACAGATATCCCGGGTAGATAGACTACACCCCACAGATATCCCCGGTAGATAGTCCATATATCACGGATATCCCCGGTAGATAGTCCATATATCACGGATATCCCCGGTAGATAGTCCATATATCACGGATATCCCCGGTAGATAGTCCACACCACACGGATATCCCTGGTAGACGATTGTCCGTTCTACAATAATGTGTGAGTTTTTCTTAAACCAGTAAACACAGTTACGGCGATTAACAGAACCATTAAGTTTAAAAGTGGATTCATCGGACCAAATAATTAAATTTTCAAAACTATCCGGTATGTCACAAGAATCTAAGAGCCACTCATAAAATTCAACGCGCCTATCGGGACCATTCTCATCCATTGCATGGAGCGATCTCGGAATGTGTGGCTTACACTTCTCACCCCGCGATGAACACCTGACAAATAAATGAATATGTAAAACACTGCCTTCTGAATCATTAAGGTTGTTCTTCCTTTATCTTTACGTTTGGCATACAAACATTGAAATGATTGATACATTAATTTGGGACACTCTGTATGTATAAAGATTAGAGATGGATCAAATCAACTATTTGTCTAGTCCTAATCTTTAAATCAAATCTTCATTTCACATACAAATCTGGAATCTCTATTTCAAATAGGATTTTTTTTATAACCATGCCTCACCACCTTTTCAGTTTATACGCTTATACGATAGTTACCATTTACCCCTTAAGACGGTAGCGTCCTAATCGGCAGGGTGGAAAGATCCGACAATGACGCCAAGAAAGGCATCCGGGGCCGGATTTTCGTGAGGGAGGGAACAATTTCGTTCCTTTGCAAATATGTGTGATTCAAGATTCCTTTCCACGCAACCCTTCAATGTAAGGCTGCTTACCTTTCAGGATGAATTAAGTGTACATCTTAATATTATGAATTATATAAATAATCTTAGTTAGTTGACATTTATAAATAGCTTGATTATGTTTAGCAAGATGTAAAAAAAAAGTGTATTTCATTTATTGTAATATTATTCATCATTGAGTTTTGTTTAATAGGTATTTAATTATGTATATGCGTTCTACTATAGATACGTATTGTAAAATATATTTTATTTTACAAATAAACACTTATATATATATATATAATATGTCACTATTTAAATCGTTTGGCTAAGTAAAAACGTTTATCATGAATAATTAATATTTATTAGAAACAAAACTTTAAGTGATACATCTCGACTCAATGCAGAGTTATGTAAAGATAGGGAACCTTAAAGTTACTACAGTTCTATGGGGGACTCCTAATTTAATTACATTCCAAAGATACCCTTGTCCCGGTGGTTAACATAACAGATGTCCCCCAAACTTATCCATTCAAAAAAAGGAAAACCCGCATCAAACGTGCACGCTCCTCAACTCGTCTACTTAAACCAGACGTCCAAACTCTCGAGTCCTCCCTGTTTCTTGAACTTCACCTACCCTCATCCAACTTGTTCCAGGACTTCCCCCAACTGTTCAGGAAAGTCTGAGACCGAAATAATTACAACTC
The DNA here is from genome assembly GCA_902151455.1 of Timema bartmani. Classification (NCBI taxonomy): domain Eukaryota; kingdom Metazoa; phylum Arthropoda; class Insecta; order Phasmatodea; family Timematidae; genus Timema; species Timema bartmani. The sequence continues at coordinate 214,256 of CABFWB010000410.1, read as the reverse complement.
GTTTCAATTTATTCCGTCTGACTCCTTCCTCACTGCTATTCGTCAGTTCCGGGTCTAGCGGGGTGACGTTGGGGCGACGCCAAAAAGGAGAGATGGTCAGGGAACCGTCGGGGCGGCGATGCGAGGATGTAAAATAACGGCGCATGTTCATATTGTAAGGGGGTGGGGGGAAATAAGGGGATTTTTCCCTCTGCTGAAGTACAGTCCAATTTAATAAAAAAAAAATACATTTATAACAATAGAAGAAGGCTGGTTGTATAGCTCGGCGATAGAGCATAGGTGCTAAGCCAAAGGTCGCGGGCTAAATTACCGTGTCCAGGTGTAATTTTTAAATTTACGAAATAAGCTATAAAAGTTAACTAAGCAATCTTCATATATTTATTTAAACGTTAACTTATCTGAAAGTCACTTTTGATACATAATATAAAATAAAATATAAAATTACACAAATATAGTAAATGTTATTAATGCTGACCCCCAAAAAAATTAAAATTTTTCGTAAGTTCCCTAATATCATCCCTATGGTAGATCTATCAATCAGCGTCAATGATTTTGTTTTGTTCCACGTCTTACTACGTCTTACGAATTTAATTACACTGTAGAGGTAGGGGAATGAAAATAGAATTAAAGGACATATACCCGTATTTGCACGGAGGAAAAGTGGGATAAAATTTAGGGGGAAAAAATTTTACCACACCCGGATATGATTTTAGATATTTAAGTTGGGGGTGTAGATGGCGCGAGAAAAGGACGGTGTTTTTGCAGTTAGTAATCAAAACTTTAGTTGTTCAAAATATATAAAATATTTCTCCAGTAGAAACAGTGAGTTTATTTTCTTCACACGGTGATATCAACGGTTCTTGAATATCTATAATGATTATAAGCGGCATTAGTTGACAAACTTTTTAAATGAAGACAAAAAGTTGTCAGTAAATTCTAGGACACCCTCAACATACATTCAAAAACTGTTGATATCATTATGTGAATAAAATTAAACTCTACGGAGAAATATTTAATTTATTTGGGAAAAAAAAAATGCTATTGAAACCGCAAAAGACATTGACCTTTTCTCGCGTCTCCTACACTCCCACCTTAATCCACTTGTTCCGTAGGCGCAGGTGGTTTCAATTTTGAATTTGTGTATAGTACGTGTGATAAGTACAATGAAATACGTAGGTGACTCGGCAGTACTGACGAAGGAAGAAGAGCTTCAAACTATGATTAACAAACAAATTGAAACCGGAAAACAGTATGGAGTAAAAATTAACATCGAGATGTCAAGGTAATGAGTATTTCCCAAAGAGAAGAACCATTCTCAACATTGTGCTGGGAAACCAGCAGATGGAGAATGTGGAACATTTCACACATTTAGGAAGATTAATCGCGACAGACACGCAGTGTATACGGGGGATAAAGTCAAAGATAGTGTTGGGTTCCATCAATATGTTGAACAGATTGTACACTCAAGATTAAGAATGTGCATCTACAGAAGTGCATAGTTGAAACTAGGATTAGTTGCAACTTAGGACGGCCGCCTAGCTTACGATTACATTCCTAGTCTTAAGACAATGGCTTTTGTACTGATCATGTAAATTCCAGTTAGGGATGAACGGCCGGTTCATGAACCGGAGTTCATGCAGGGACAAACTGATTGATTAGCAGGACAGATGTTACCGGTAATTCATCAGCAGATGTTACTAAACATAAGAGCTTTGCATAGTCTAAAAAGGTATTAGAGTTAGGGTGGTTTACCCAGGGACAGATATCATGTATCAAGTATCATCTTTTATAAATAATTGTATATATTATATTCTATGTTATTAAACAAGTTAGTTACAGAATAGTAAACATCTCCCTCGTATTATTTAAATGTGTGTGTGTGCTCCATCCTTTATGAACCGGTTACCGGTCATAACGATAGCAATAGTCTTAGGGTTCGGCCAAACTGGCGAGCGAGTGCTTGATTAGCAGCTAGCTCTCGATAGTTGCTGACGAGGAGGCAAAGGTTCGAATCTTGGCTCAGTGAACTGAGGTTGGATTTTGACAAGTGATTTATTGTTGTGGTTTTCCCATCCTCTATCCGTGCTAATGGTGATTCTTATTTGTAAATGCCTATTTTGATTATAATATTGAAGTATTTTAACCCATCAGTTTTACATATAATTTATATATTTATACATATATGTATGGTTTATGATCTTACCAATTAATATAGGCCCTTAGTAGCAAGTGTGCTTAGCCTATCGATAATTATAAAAAAGTCAAATATCATGTCAAATTGAGAAGTTTTTCCTAGCATGCAATAGAAAAACATACAATAATATTACCTAGCGCCTGTAAACTAGACTGTTCCGGCTCATGCGCAAATGCTCGAAAAATATAACCCGTTCTATCTTTCAAGCTCGCTCGCTCCAGTCTGGCCACCTCTCATTACAACCAATGTGTTCCATTTTATATTTTAGTTGCTCGCTCGCCCAGTCTGGCCGTCCCCTCAGGGTACGTGCATGCCGAGCCTCTACCTCTCCGCACTTCACTCCAACCAGAAACACGAAACAAACTGGTTTGTTTTTGTGAAGGGCTGTGCGATGTGCGCGGTGCTCTGATTGGTTGGTTCAAGGTCAAAACAAACCCTCAATGTTGTTCAGAGCACATTTTATTTCATCTTTTGTCAGTTCGACTTTTACTTCGACGTTTGTCTTGTAAAAGGAAGTTTCAAAAAATGCAGAACGAATGCTCCGTGCAGACTTGTTTTCTCTAGACTGGTACTAAGAGCGATGATCTATGAGCGATCTGCTCGGAATGCACAGGCTGTTCCATGAGCTATGTGTGATGTGTGAAAATAGGAGTGTTTAGTGATGTGCGAAGATAGGAGGGATGAGTGATGTATGAAGATAGGAGAGATGAGTGATGTGCGAATATAGGAGTGATGAGTGATGTGCGAAGACAGGAGTGATGAGTGATGTGCGAAGACAGGAGTGATGAGTGATGTGCGAAGATAGGAGTGATGAGTGATGTGCGAAGATAGGAGTGATGAGTGATGTGCGAAGATAGGAGAGATGTGTGATGTGCGAAGATAGGAGAGATGTGTGATGTGCGAAGATAGAAGAGATGTGTGATGTGCGAAGATAGGAGAGATGTGTGATGTGCGAAGATAGGAGAGATGTGTGATGTGCGAAGATAGGAAAGATGTGTGATGTGCGAAGATAGGAGAGATGAGTGATGTGCGAAGATAGGAGAGATGAGTGATGTGCGAAGATAGGAGTGATGAGTGATGTGCGAAGATAGGAGTGATGAGTGATGTGCGAAGATAGGAGAGATGTGTGATGTGCGAAGACAGGAGTGATGAGTGATGTGCGAAGACAGGAGTGATGAGTGATGTGCGAAGACAGGAGAGATGAGTGATGTGCGAAGACAGGAGAGATGAGTGATGTGCGAAGATAGGAGTGATGAGTGATGTGCGAGGATAGGAGAGATTAGTGATGTGTGATGTGCGAAGATAGGAGAGATTAGTGATGTGTGATGTGCGAAGATAGGAGAGATGAGTGATGTGCGAAGATAGGAGGGATGAGTGATGTGCGAAGATAGGAGGGATGAGTGATGTGCGAAGATAGGAGTGATGAGTGATGTGCGAAGATATGAGTGATGATTGATGTGCGAAGATAGGAGTGATGAGTGATGTGCGAAGATATGAGTGATGTGCGAAGATATGAGTGATGAGTGATGTGCGAAGATAGGAGTGATGAGTGATGTGCGAAGATAGGAGTGATGAGTGATGTGCGAAGATATGAGTGATGAGTGATGTGCGAAGATATTAGTGATGAGTGATGTGCGAAGATATGAGTGATGAGTGATGTGCGAAGATAGGAATGATGAGTGATGTGCGAGCTCCCCGGCATCCACGCGCCCTTTAAGGCTGATTTCAGCCAGAAGAGGATGTTACCGAATATAAAACTGGACCTGGATATAAGAGCGAGAGACTTATAAAGCTAGACATATAGAGCATCGCTTTGAATGGAGCTGAAACATGGAAACAGTGAAAATAGGGGAATGAATATCTGTAAGGCTATGCGATGTGGCGCATGAAGATAATATAGAGCAGCGTTCTTTAACAGGTGTGCCGCGAAGGGTCATTAAGTAGGTATGCCGCAAAGAAGAAAAAAAATTTGAGTAAAATTAAATCTTTTTAAATCCATGATCAAGCTTATTTTTAATAATAACAAATGACTAGAGTTTTTGCTACTGAAATTTTAAACAAAATCTTAATACTCTTTTTTTTTAAATGATAAAATCGCTTCTTAAAAAAAAATTGCTGAGTGTTTTGACATTTTTAATGCCTTGTTCAGTGTACTGTGAGTTTAAAATCATAAATATAAGGGCTAAAATGGACATATCGGGTGATAGTGAAGAAGACATTCCAAGAAGAGTAAGCAGGTGAGTGTATGAAGAAGATACAAATGGACTGTTGGCATTATAAGAAGAACTAGATAATTATATGATGCCGTAAAAAGTAAGGTGGAAGGGAGTAGAGGATGAAGACGTCGAGTGCAGCTGATGATTATTTCAAACAAGGAAATAAGATGAAAGTCTTAGGATATAAAATAAGGTCTGCTAATAGAACACACTGGAGGAATCAATTCTCACAAGGCAATGGACCCGTCGAAAGACAGAGGATCACTAATAGCTAGAGCAGGCAGATCTTACATTTTGTAGACTAATAACGGGTATAATATCCGCTTTCGCGTAACCACATAACAAATAATGCGATTTTATATATTGGCGTCAATTTTGCTAACTTTAGTCAAGATGTATCTGTAATTTTTTATGTCAATATTATTACTAGAGCGTGTAAAGAATTTTCTTGGGAAAAAAACCCCACTAATGATGTAACGAGTATATACAGTCTAATTTTAATATACGGGCCTAATCTGACAGCTGAAAAATTATTTATATACTATCAAATATTAATACGCCAAGTAATGTGATCTGTAGCTGTCACTATTGATATATTATATCAATAATACCCATAAATAACACTAATAGTCCTACTATAGTAAAGTGATCCCAATAGTGACAGAAAGAAACTTTTAAAAAATATATATCTCTTTCTTCTATAATTTTCTGACTATAAATGGTACAGTATAGAATCAGAAAATAAAGGCACTTATGAAACTAAACATTCCTCAGGATGTAACCTATTCAAATAGTGAATACTTGCAATTTATATTTACATAAATGTTAAGATCTACCTTACTCTAAGTCTTTCTAATTTCACCTAGCTATCGCAAGAGGGAACTGGTGAATTTCGAGTCACATTCTGGAGCTCCCAAAGGCTGAAAGACTAAATAAATCTCACGTACTCTTTTCTGTTATTATTGCGTTGAAGGTTGTAATTCAGTGGGGTACTGATAGCTGCTATGATGGAACTGAACAAATCGGCTGAAATGAATTATAGGATTATTGATTTTAAATCCACATTTTGCATTATTTACCGAAATATATTTCTAAGTCGTTACTGAAATGAACGCCAACAATACTTTCATAGTAAATATTTATTTTAGTTAGAATTGTGGGACTCCATGATTAGATATAATATACACAGTTCAGAGCTAAATTTTATTTTATTTATAAGGTATTACTCTGCAGATAAAAATGTATCCCACACTCTTAGCGGATAAAATTTGAATTTACAAAGAGAAGGGATTAAAAAAAAAGCTTCTCAAAAAGTATTATTCTGAACACACATTGTTACAGCCTTGAAGAAACAAAGTCCACCCGGTCTCGGCGATGAGAACACATTCATAGCTGAGGGCGAAAAACACACATACTCGTGGAAATATTGTTGGTGGCGAGTTCACCTTGCAATAGCAGACAAATATTGCGCGAGCAAGCGTAAATAGAGACGTGTTCACGTGACACATAAAAGAGGGGAGAAAATTAAAAATGAGAACACAGGAGGAAGAGAGAGAGAAATAATGAGATAGAATGAAATCCAATATAGAATTTACAACAAGAAAAATGTTTAGGTAGTACTTGATTTCAAAATAAATTGCTCGAAATTACACAATATTAAAACCAATGTCACGACACAATCTTAAATATTGTCTCATTTTAGCCTTATTATAGTTTATGACATAATCTTCAAAAATCAGATATAAGTAAACTTCCCCTTCCTAGGATTTTCCTTCTAAAAATAAACATTATTTTGATCTTGATATTAACTTCACGTTGAATAAAATTTCTTTTAAAACAAAAAAATAGTCAAAAATTGGTCATTAGCGAACCAAGCCTACCCTCAAATGATTTTTTTTTATAAGAAGGGATATACAGTACTTTCTTATTTATCAACTAAAATAATTACCAGATACTAATTTTTAATTATAACGTTAAAGCTACTTACGAAAATTGAGAAGTACTAAAATTTTCTGGACATACATACATATACAACGTGTATCTAAAACATTGCATCAAACTTTGGCAGGCTATTCCTTGGGTGAAAATAGAATAATTAACATCAGAAACCCTGGGTCTATCTTGAATAATAAGGGCGGTATACACCCTTAAAGTTAAAGCTAAAAACGACTGTTGTGTGAAATATTATGAAAACTGCTTAGGGTATTACAACGAGTATTTGTATAATACTTATTGAAACCTTGATCATTAATAAATTAAATTTGTTGTTACCGTTACCCACCCCCATTATGTAAAAAAGGGGGGGGGGTTGTAAGACTTTTTTCTGCAATAAAATATGTAAGAGTAATTATTGCCAATTTTGACTTAAGATTACAAAACATGGAGTAAAAATTAACAAAAAAGGTGTCTTGGAGAAACTGTCTATCTTTCCCCGTTTCCGAGATAATCACAAAGGTTTGAGCTCAGAGACAAATGTATTTAACACAGCTATACTGGCTCCCTACCTGGCAGGAATTAACACTTGTCTTTGAAATCACACATGCATGATTATCTCGGAAACGGGGAAAGATAGACAGTTTCTCCAAGACACCTTTTTTGTTAATTTTTACTCCATGTTTTGTAATCTTAAGTCAAAATTGGCAATA
>CABFWB010000410.1:196085-206295 GCA_902151455.1 Timema bartmani | reverse complement strand
ATTTCTTTCTTTACACTTTGTTGAAATTAAACTCTGTATTGACTGTGATTACTTTTTACTTTATCGTTGACACACATTTTCTATATCTACGTCTACTCTTTTTCTGTACGTCTACTCTCGCTAATTCTGTGACACTTTCTGTATGATTGCTCCGGCCCTCTCTCTACGTCTACTCTCACTCTTTCTACGGCACATTCTGTGTATCTTTCTACGCACACTTAGCTTATATGCGGATGTGTCCCTTGTTTCCTGGACCTCTCGCGACACTGTCAAGAGTAACCAATCAGGTAGGTCCCTGCAACAGGTGCAGTGAAAGCTAGCTTCCTATTGGATATAGGGAGCTGGCTTTTCTTGCTAATTTGTTAAATACTGCGAAGTTATATTTTGAGAATAATAAACAAGTTTTTCTGGTGAAATCCTTTTACAGACTATTCTGCGAAAACGCGTGATTCTCCATGGATGAAGTAAAAGGATAATTTACATACGATACTTTAAAGAAAAATACCTTCATCCATGACTTTTTAAATATATGAGAGCAGTCCAAAAATCAACTACATTATAAACGAAAAATACGAGAGAATAGTGTTGAAATAGCGAGAGAGATATAAAATGATAAATAGAGGCATGAAAAATAGCTTTGAAGAAATACGAATGAATACCTCACGAAACCATACGATGAGATTCGGTTTGAAACGAATTTGTTAAAACCATTGACATTTTCTTGTTTTCTTTATAGAGTGCTTGTTATTTTATTTCGATGTTTGATTCAAGGAAGTAACTCTATAAAATGCTACAAACACAAGAGTATTATATTATACATTTGCAACGTAATACCCACATTGAAGTGTTTCAGCATAATAAATATATGACACTGTGTCACCTTGATACTGGTAGGTATATTCTCATACGGATACAGAGTTTTTATTTATATTACACAGAGTGTTCCAATAGTCACTTGGAGTACAAAAATAACCATTACTTACGGCAAAGATGCCAGAACCACGATTTCCAACCCCTCTAGTACAGTTTGAAACAGTTGGGACTTTTCTTTCTAATACCGCTTCTTTCTACAAGTTGGTGTAATACACATATGTACTAATTACGCTATTGTATTAAGAGACGAGGAAAGCTGCATTCAGAGGAAGTGTACTCACGTTTACGTGGAGAGAGGGTGAAAAACAATTTTAAGGGAAAAAACCATAAGTACAACTATCCGGGTTTCTAACCCCCGATCTCCTCGTCATCGGTAGTCTAGTCTATTGCGAAAGTAACGGCTTAGACTATGTGGCCATCTTAGGTGACCTAAATTAAACTATTTATGTGCAGTGAAATTCTCGTTGCAAAGACTGGTTGCCAAGTCCGGCTAAGGTTATTCAAGTGCAAATAAGTATCTTTATCTAGACTTTATTCCTCTATTCCTTATCAATCGTGGGCGTGTCGTGAATGACGCCTAACAGAGGTTTAGGATATTTGATTGACGCCTATAATAATAATATATTATTTTTATATGAGTTTATCCTTTAAACAAAATAACATCATTGCAGTGAGTTTATATGGGTTGATTAAGGCGAGAGTTTTGGGGAAGTGAGAAAAGAAAAAAAATTTGCAGGTTTTTTTTATAGTAAAATATTTTTCCGGTCAAAATAAAATCAAATTTTTCTTCATTAGCAATACAGAGGTTAATTTCCTTCACATGGTGATTTCGACAGTTGTTGAATATCTGTCAAGGGTGTCCTGAAATTTAATTACAGCTTTTCCTCTTCATTTAAAAAGTTTCTCGTCTAGTGCCGTTATGCTTATGATAGGTATTCAAGAACTGTAGATATCACTATGTTAAGAAAATTAAACTATGTTTCTACTGGGGTACTATTTGATTTATTTTGGCCAAAAATATGTTTTGCTATAAAAACTGCAGAAAACCCGAGCTTTTCTCGCTTCCCCTGGACTCACACCTTATGGTAAAAACGAATACAGAATGAAAATAAAGTTCGACATATTTCTCCCCTTTATACTTTGTTCGCTCCTACCACGTCTTACTACCCGATCGGGCTATACATATTTTGATCACGCTAATGGAGTTGGGATGATGGAGGTATGATTTAAAATTAAGTGAACCCGCATTTTTTGTGGAAGGATTGTGACCATTTACAAAACTGTTATACACTCAGACTGAACTCGAACCCCGACCTTCACATCACCATCCCACTGAACTATATAAGATTGCCACATCCTTAACACATTAGTATAATTAGTACCTACACGTGACCCGAATAGGTGATGAGATGTGGTGGCAAAAATAACGTCGTGAGAATTCTATCTTCGATTAAAATAAAAAGACCATCAAATTTAAACAATCCAAAAGGGGAAGTCAATTACTGTCGAACGACCCTAAAACAAACATGTAAACAAACATACGTGTCAACTTCATAGAATTATTTCAGGATAGCAATATGAACTTAACGCTTGTTGTTTTAAATATTAATAGAGTGGACTTTTATCAATTCGAGTATGACATCGATTAAAGTTCAAGCTTTTTAACATATTATACTTTTGATTTCCGTCAAATCTTTATATTTGATTGACCTAGATCAAGGATTGTTATGTTATGGGTGCTATGACATCACACAATATTACACACAGTCTGACTTAGATAGGAAGTAACTTTTTTTTAACCGTTATTCAAGTTACTAAAACCAATTTCATATTTCTCTTGTTAGACTAGACTGCCAATGTCAAGGATATCGGGGTTCAAATCCCGGTCGGGTGCAATGAGGTTTTTTTTCCTAAATGGTTTTCCACTTTCCCTCCCCGTAAATGTGAGTACACTTCCTGTGAATTCAACCTTCCTCATCCATAGATTATTAGCGTAATTAGTACATATGCGTATAACTTGAACAGGTAGTAATATGTGGAGCTAGAAAGAAAAAAAATATGTATTTACGTCAAATTATGTAATCAACAGCTGTCACCATTCAAAAGTAATATATCAATGATTCTGAAATAATATTAATAATAAATAAAATGCCATCAATGTTGACAGCAAAATAAAAAAGAGTGCATTAGTTAAAGTTTCTTCCTGCCAAAATCCTACAGTAGTTTAATATGTCCGAGTCACAAATAAAACTGTAAGTGAAATTACAGTTGCTTCTAAAATTTATAAAACTTATCTAATGTTAGTTAAATTAATCACTACTATTTCCAAAAAAAATTCAGGGATATACTTGACCCCCAAAATGCTACAATGTGAAGGGGGAAAAAATCGAAAAATTCTAACTATATAACGATCCAAAACTTATAAAAAGTTAAATTAATTCTAAAACACAATTTTAAAATTATTTTTCGCATAAGCCTGATTAAGCAAATTCTAATGAAAGCCAATCAGGCGTCTCCCAATGAGGATTTCAATAGGGATGACATCTATCTCATAATACTTTGAATTTAACGAGATTTTGAAATGTAGAGAGCTCACAGCTTTTCCTCCTTTTGTCACCAAAACCACCGCAGTCTACCGGATGTTTTAGTTCAACGCGGCTAATTGGCAACAGTGCCAGTTTAAGCGGACCACCTAGATAGCCGACATATTGCCAATCAAGTTAAACATTGAAAATACCTTAAACGGTACATGAGTTTAACATTTACTGAAATGGACACAAAATTATTTTATATGATCCTATATGTGTATAGACTTGTAAACTTAAGGTAAGTATAGTAGGAGCATATATATATGGAATTTTCTCGTCGGTTACAGGCTAGAAGCTATAAGTTTGCCAAATTTCAAATTTCTAGCTCATCTGGAAATGGGTAAACATTAATGTGAGTGAGTGAGTCAGCCATGTGGCTTTATAGTTGTATTATGTACCGGGTTCGATCCCCTGCGCTTCCATATTTTCTGTATAGCAGTGGGTCTGGAGCAGGGTCAACTCAGCCTTGTTGGGACAAGTGAGGAGCTACTTGAATGAAAACGTAGTGGCTACGGTCTAGAAAACAGAGACTAACGATAGGAGGGTTCGTTGTGCTGACTACATGACACCCCCTATTGGCAGAAGTTGGAACTATATTTTCCAACAGACGTCGGCCACTCTGTCTGTAAGGATCGATTGTGTGCTGACGCCATTGAATGATTCCACAATTGAGTGGCGAGAGAGTGGAAAACAATTTTGAAAAAACCACCTTCGGTACGCCATACCGAGATTCGAACCTTGATCTCCCCTTCACCGGCAGTCTAGTCTACTGCTAGAGTGGCGCGTTAAACCTTGCGGCCACCAAAACGGGTAATTTCAAGTTAAAATATCCCCCATAATTTCACCTTGGATTTTAACTTGATATTTCTCCCTGGTAATCAAGTTAGACAGAAAACAAATTAATATTATACTCAACAGTACATTATTTTCGCAGAGAGTAAAAATTGTTCGTGCGGTTTAAGACATAAATTTCACAAAATATAGAAAAAAAACAAAACAAATATTTATATACGTCACTCGTACTATGTTCAAAGAATGTCCCTGCCATGTTACATTCAAATTGGTCCACGCACTTGGCATTAATCGCTGAACAAACATACAGACTAGATGCAAAATGGTAGAGCTACAACACGATTTCGCTCCACTCTTAGCATTTCTTTTTTCCTTTATTCAAGGTATTTAAAGTGCACTTTCTGAACCGACTGATTATTTCAGCACACAAGTCTTTCTATGAGCAAGAGCGAAAGGGTCTTATCAATTTTGGCCTGGAAAGGTATTTTCACATACCTTCCACGGTTCTTTTACATTCCTCTATCGCCATGGGGACGACGGCTTTACTTTCCCTCCGAAGGAAGCTGTGTAATGGATTATCGCTCAAGAAAAATCCGTTAACACCAGATGGGTTTGAACCCACAAATATTGGGTCCGGAGGCGAACACATTACCCCCAAGAACACAGAGGTCAACTCTCCGCTATCGATAGTTCCGCTTACCATCTCTTTTGACGTCTAGTAATGAAGTAAGTTAGCAGTTTTACATTTAAACTTCGAGAAATATAAAATATGTAATGTAGCTTTAAATAGAAAATAGTACAACCCTAGTATCGAGAGAGAGAGAGAGAGAAAATTTAGATTTTAAATAGAAAACGGTATAACCTAAGTAGACACAGACGTTTCAAGGCGACGAGGAAGAAGAAAGCTCCAAGACACTTACCGTAGTGTCTTTCAAGGTGCAGACCAGATACGGATTATAGTTTCCCTACTCTCAACCTCTTAGAATTATTCTCGCACGACGGGGGCGTTAATAATCAAGATATTGGAGATGACATTGTCATTATTAAATAAGTACAGGGCAGTCTAAGGCGTTAATACCCTAATTATACTTGTTTGACGCTGAAGAGGAGTCCTGGGCTCGAATCCTGACCGGATTCACTAAATGGCGAAGGTAAATTATAGATGAGGGGGGGTTGTTCACACCTAACTTTATTGTATCCTCTCCATGCTAAAGTGGTTGCATTTTATTTAAGTTACCCTCCTCATCCCGCCCCTTTAATTTACTCACTAAGAGCACCTGTTCTTCAAATTGGTTTCGCACGCAGACAAACGCGTCAGTATCGCCTAGTTTGATTTGCCTGTGACAGAGTCATAAGTTCAAATCCCAGCCGGATGCGGTGAAATGTTCTTTCCTAAATAATGGACTCATTTTCCTAAACACAGATTCTATTTTTTTTTTTCTAAATTCCACCCCATAAGTGCTAATATGTAGTAAGCCTGAAAGCATAGTAAAACAAGGAGCACAGAAAAAAAAAGTAAACATATTACTAAAATTCAAGTAATTTACAAATTAAAAAAAACCCAAAATCATTAAGTTACACAAGTTTATTATTTTCTGACTTTTTTTTATTTTTTTGTATTTTTAAAGAAGCTGTGTTAGTAAATTATTCCGAATCGGACCTAAACTCGGATGTATACAATCTGGTGGGTCGGGGGACGGGGAGTCATTTGTGGAAAAGTCAGCTTTTACGAGGGCGCAGGTTTTAATTTGTTTTAATGAATAATAATAGTATATCGCATCTCTGGTCAGAGTTGGTCTCTATAGATCCAGAGGTCCTGGGTTCGATCCCCAAACGTTTCCATATTTTCCTGTGAAGCAGTGGCTATGGAACGGGGGGGTCATATCAGCCTCGTGAAAACAAATCTAGAAAACCTGAGATCAATTGCAAGAGAGTTCGTTGAACTGACCATATGATACCCTCTATCCGTGGAAGTTGGCACTATCTTCACTAACAGACGGTGGCCACTCAGTCAGTATAACCGCTATGGGAAGACCCTTTAACCAAAAAATGGACGGTGAATGCCATGCGGCTCTATTATTAATTATGTGTCTGCAGTACAAATGGTTAAATATGCAATCTACCTCTCTCCCCCCTTTGTACAATTTTCTCTTTCCTTTCCTAATACCTCTCTTCTTCCTTCTCTCACTTGCCTTCACGCCCATACCCCCTCCCCTCCAACACACACAAGAATAGTTGGAAGGGTAAGGTTCCCTCTTTCCCCCAAATCGATTGCCCTACCAGGGGATGGGACTACGTGGCTCTCGCGTGCCTTTATAAACTTCTCCCATTTACCTTTCCTTCTGAGAACCAGCCATTTTCTTCCACCCACCCCTTTCCGCAACCTTCTGACTTCCTGTCTAGCAGAACTGCCTTCCGCCGCAAGAGAAAGCGAAATATGAGGGGAGAAATGAGGGGTGGACTTACTTTAGCTTTGTTACAAGTATTGTTTAAAATCCTGCTTCGAAAAATTAACAATGAAAATTCTTTGGTTACCGAAAAAATATGAGTTAATATGAAATTCAAAAAAAAACTTCCATTGTTTAACAGAGTGATCACGTGAGTTTGCGTGACGAGCTACAGTCAATTTTGGACTGGACATTTTTGTTGAGAAAAAATATAGAAAAATAGTTCAAGTTTACTGATGTAAGTAAGTAAAAAAATTAAGGCTAGAAAAAAAAGTAGGAATAAAATAATGTGACGATCCTTCGATGCTAGTTTGAATTACTGGCTTTATAACTACAATAAGATGGCGTTGTAGTTTCGGGAGAGCTATATGGGGGAATTTGTCACGTATGTAGGTAAGCTCCTAACATTTCAGTTGGAAGAGCGTTGAATTTGTAACTCCAGGGCTCAAATCTCTTTAAGAATACATTTTTCAAATATATTACTTTTTTATATTTAATCTATAAGGAAAACATGTTACATAATACGTTGAAGTTGTTTAAAACATTTCGCAATTAATTACTTTTACATTCAGTCATATGTAGCTCTAGTCACAGTAAAAAAATATATGTTAAAGGCGTGCGAATTACAACTGTACAGCTATAGATATTTAAATCGTGGAGATATTCCTTTTAAAAAATGACTCCCTGAGTTCTAACCAAACAATTTTCACAGTAAAAAAAAAAGCTTTTTCACGAGGCTATGTCTAAAATGTTCAAATTTCAAAAATGTTCAAAGATGAAGCCGAACTATAAACTTTTAAATTAAGAATGATTTTACTCCTGAATAGTCATGAAATTAACTAATAAATTAATTAATATAAGTAGTTAATTACATGCAAAAGTTATATAAGCTATAGTGAATCCAGAAAGGTATGTGTAAGTAAACTTTAGAGATATAATCAATGAAAAGCGTAGTTGTAATTTCCAAAACATAAAAAGTGATAAGTGGCAACATTCAATATTAATATATTCATCGTGCTTTAATTAAGTACATTAAAACCATAGGTACACACTCTGATAAAGTTATGTGAATCACCACAATATAAATTATGACGTATGGTAAGAGGGGGTGCGGGGTAGGGTGGTGGTTGCAATGATCATACAAATTTAATTTTATTCCTGTATTTTTTTTTTCTTGCACACTGGTGATATTTCATCATATTCTGTTACAAAGTTATTTTTTTTAAACTCTGAATATGTCATAAAAATATTAGATTTAAATTGTTTTAAACATTTATAAGTAGCTGTATTAATGGCAGTTTAAGCTAACGACTCTTTATTAATATAATAATTTTTTTTAATTTATTATTATTATTATTATTATTATTATTATTATTATTAGCACCGCGTCTTACTACCCGTTCGGGTTATACGCACTCTCGCTAATGTGTAATGGTAGGGTGATTGTGAGATGAAATGGAGGACCTACAGTTTAACGTGGGATCCGAACCACGGTAGAGGCCTGGCATTCCTCACATTCACAAGTTGTGATTAATACACATCTTGTCAGTTTTTTAAATTTACCACTGCGTCTTGCTAACCGTTCAGGTTATACGCTTAAGTACTAATTACGCTAATGGATTAGGAATTGGGAAGGTTGAATATGGAGGAAGTGAGCCGGCATATGCGTGGACGAAAAGGGGAAAACTATTTAGGAAAAACCACCCCCAGTTCAGCCGAGCGAGATTCTAATCTCGATCTCCGCGTCCTTGGAGGTCTAGCTCAACATGAAACTAGCGCGTTAGCTAACTACGCCACCGTGGCGTGGTGGGTAGTTCTAATATTAATATTACATCTTCTATATTAATAAAATGAACAATTGGTCTGTCTGTCTTGAGCATTGCGCTATATCTACCCCAAGCAGAGGTCCGAAATTTAAATATTAGTAACACCTGTGTATGAACATGTGCACTTTGAAGCAGGAATTTTTCAATTTTGATTAAATTTTTCTATTAATTAAAAACCGCTTTGGAAGCAACAAGATAAACCATTTTTTATCTATTTGTTCAAAGTAAAGCAAAATGTTGCCCGAGGTAATCATGCAAGAAACTACGCGGTTACCCCGAACAACGCCTTGTACTTCTACTAGTTATTAAATATTAATATCCCCTCTATTCTGTCGTCTTGTCTGCATATCAGTTGTGATTTTTTTTTCCCAATCACTTGATGTTAAATACTGTCATCTTTTGACATACGAAAAATGATTACATTAGGTATCAATGCGAGGCTTGTAAATTAAACTGTCATTAAAATACTTCGTCTATCGTTTTAAGTGTGATATCGGAAACGGAACTTTTGTAAAACTAGTGCGTAATATGTTAAATTTATACAAATAAAACTCCGATTTACATAATATAAGAAAGCTTAGAATTATCAACCAGATCACTGATCTGACGTCCCAAGAGGATTTTTACCAACTAACTCCGATCTGTNTGTTGTCTCTGGATTTCCCACAGGAAGCACGTGACCCACTTTTGTAAAAAAAAAACCTTTTTATATAAGAGTGTTTCTCCCAATGTGGTATACGTGCCCCACGACGTACCAATTAGTTTTATTGGTCATTAACTATGTTTTGAAAATAATAATTCTGACACCCGCTTCGGTGGCCGCATGATCTAACGCGCTACTCTCGTGTTAGTACTAGACCGTCTAAAAACGGGGAGATCGGGGTTAGAATCCCGAACAGATGTAGGGAGGCTGGTGCTCTCTAAATAGTTTTCCACTCTTCAGCCACGCAAATGGGGCACATTCCTTCTAAAATCTCATCCTTCCTCATATCCATCCCAATAAGTGTTATCAAAGTGCGGCTAGCCCGGTCGAGTAATAAAACAAGGTGAAGAAAAAATTGTAGACAACATATTACTACCCATCCGGTCTATCCACGGGATCACACCAATTAACTAAAGGATAAAAGATGGGAGAATAATTAATAATAAATTGAATCACATTTGCATGGGGTAAAATTTGGAAACCATTTAGAATAAAACACCTCACTACATTCAGCCGGAATTAAAGACCCGACGAGCCATGCTAAACGATAAAAAACAAGAACCAGCTTAGGTGGCCGTATGGTCTAAGAAGACGTCACTCTCGCAATGGACTAGACTGCCGATTACGAGGAGATCGGGGTTAGAATACCACTCGGGTGTACTGAGAGTAATTTTTCCAAAATTGTTTTCCAATCTCCCGCCATGCAAATGCGGGTATACTTCCTCTAAATCCAACCCTACTTATTCCTAGTACATTAGTGAAACAAGTTATGTGCGTAAGACTAAAAAGGGTAGTAAGACGCAGTGCTAAAATAACTGACAACTTTTTACTTTCTCTCTATCTTACAGGTAGAGAAAGTATGGTGATCGTCAAAAAAATCGAAGTCGAGATTTTGATGAATTTTGACGTTTCATGACTTCCTGAATCCGAAAAAGTGGTTTTTGAATTTCCGTCTGTCTGTCTGTCTGTCTGTCTGTCTGT
>CABFWB010000410.1:166743-195452 GCA_902151455.1 Timema bartmani | reverse complement strand
TATATCATTGTATATTATTTTATGCGTGTTCTTATGTGGAGTGGTGATGATACAATGTACATTATTCCGTTCAGAAATCTTACGAGTTTATAGAAAGAGAGAGAAAGTCTGTGCGGTGTGCCGTACCATTTATTTTTTGTGCTTTCACCGGTGCGGGTAATTGTATGTTTAGCTATCAATATTTCAAGGCTTTTAATTTTGAATATTAAATAAAGTATATATCCATGCAAACACGGGGAAGAGAAAGGTATGAGAAATAAATTCCCCTACCCGTATTTTTACTTTACACGGACAGTCCTTGTTCAGTTTAACTTCACAAAACTTTGAGGAAGTGTACAGTGCATTCCTTGCATAGTAGCGTCGTCTACAAGGGCTTTGTTAAGAACGAAATAAACTTTTTTATCATCGTCCCCTTTTGACCGAACAAAGAGTTTATTTTACTCCCGGTGTTTAAGGTAGTAAAAGTAAAAATTAGAGGACTAGTCGCAAAGTTCGCTTGGAACGAACGTCCCCTACTGCCACACTCACTTCCTCAACAAGATTACTTCTTTTTTTTTACCCACATCAATGGTCGCATGGACTAAGGCAGTGTTTTATCAAAATATTTGTAAAATAAGGCTCATCAAACGGAAGCTATGCTCAATGGGGGGGACCCCCGGGGTGCTGAGAGTAGGGAGTGGGGAGTAAATGTAGGCAGGAAAACATTTTTAAGAAATTCCATTTTGCGAATATAAATATAAGGCAAAAGTTAATTTATTAAATGAAATGTTGAACCAAAAAAAAATCATACAATTACAATTAATTAGTAAGCGATGGATTTTTGATTATTTTAATATTCTAAAATAATATTTTTTTATAAATAGTTGTTGAGATTTGTTCACTCTTTCTTTTCTATTTGACTTGTGCCTACCGAGGAAAGAAATAGATCATGGTAATGGATATTTAATGTTAAATCATGTTAAAATTTAATCTTATGCACTTCAAATGTTTGTATTATATTTGATCAACATTCTTTAATCTATTTTTTATTACAAAACTTCCTGAGATCCTGCGGACCACACTTTGAGAAACATTACTCGAATGCGTCACACTCACAATAAATCGGACTGCTGAGGGCTGTGATATCGAGCCTAAAGTTCTAGTCGGCTAAAGGCGGGATGGAAGGGGACGCGAGAAAAATACAATATTTTTGCACTTTTTTTTTTTATGGCAAAACATTTTTTTATTTGCCAAAATAAATCAAATCTTACTCCAGTACAGAGTTTAATTTTCTTCACTTGAGGTGCTATCAATTATTTGAATTTCTGTCACGTACATAACGGTATTAGACGAGAAACTTTTTAAATTATAAGAAAAAGTTATCATTAAATTCCAGGACATCTTTGAAATATATTCAAGAAATTTTGAGGTCAACATGTGAAGAAAATTGAATTCTATATTTTACTGGATCAATATTGTATTTATTTTAGCAAAAAAAAAAAGTTTTGCCATAAAAACTGTAAAAATACTGGCTTTTTCTCGCATCCCGTTCCATCCCACCTTAACTAAAGGTTTTTAACCTGACTCTCGTCTCGCAAATGCGGAAACTCTACCTCTAAAATCGTATCTCCTTTGTTTGTATAGATATACTGATAGTCCGAATGGGTAGTACGACTTGGTGTACACACAAAAAAAAAGTATTTGTGATCGTTCAACACAAGATTATTTAAGACTAGGCTACTTTATCTCAGGTTTAGAACCTACACTAATGCTCACGCGATGTAAGCAGTCAGGCTCGTAAAATAATGAACACCTGCAACATGATTGCTGAGGTTAGAATCTATGTTGGGTGCAATGGGTGTTAGATTTTCCAACCGTGTTCTATCACTCTAGTTTCCCACACTTTATTCAAACTATTGCGGATGCACTTCCCCTAAAGCTACTCTCTCCAACTTGGCAGTTAATAACCCCAGTGTTAAACGCAATAGTATAAAGGAGCGTGCGCTTTTACTAT
The DNA here is from genome assembly GCA_902151455.1 of Timema bartmani. Taxonomy (NCBI): domain Eukaryota; kingdom Metazoa; phylum Arthropoda; class Insecta; order Phasmatodea; family Timematidae; genus Timema; species Timema bartmani. The sequence goes on along the minus strand of CABFWB010000410.1, from coordinate 193,459 downwards.
CACGTAAATAATACGAGAAAATCCTCTCTCCAAATTATCCAGTCAAGATTCGAACTTAATCCCAATCGAACTCGCTGTCGCTTAGCCAACAAACTAAGTTTTGTTATAAAAAGATAAATAGAGACGTTTCATCTTTGTCATTGAAAAATTGAAAAATATTTTATGTTCTAAATGTCTTTAGAACCGTGTATTGATATCCGTTCGGGTTATACGCCTGAGTTGAGTTTAAAGTAAATGTACCCTCATTTGCGTGGATGAAGAGTGGGAAATCTAGAGGAAAAAACCTCGGTAAACCTGAGCGGGATTCGAAACCTGATCTACCCGTCATCGGCAGTCCAGTATATTGCTAGAGTCACGCCTTAGACCATGTGGCCACCTCAAAAAAAGGGTGCAAGAGTAGTAGAATTGAAATTTTAAAAATAATGTGTGTTTTTAAAAGTTGTTTTAGTTGATGAATGGTAAAATAATAGCCTAATCAGTGTATACTGTAGAATCTTGTTTGAGGTAATTAGTTTTTATGACTATTCTTGGAAAGTCTAAAGCTATTATTTCATAATATACAAGTGTTTAAAGTTTTCTTTAATTACGTCGATGAGAAATGTTGTCTTCATTGTTATTAGATTTGAGACTCATTCTAGTTATGAGAAAGTATGGTTTAAATACTTTTTAACTTCTTAGGAAAGTGGATTGGTTTACTTTAACCTATTTTGTACTCTTGCCTTTATTTTCAATTTACGTAAAACTTTTGCTGTCTTAACAAAGGCCTATGTATATATATATTAAGGGGGCACCAAAAGGTTTATTTAGCTTTGTTTCTCAAACGATTAGTCTTTTCAGAAGAAAACTAATATATATAGGACAAGTAGCTACAAATTATGTTAACATTGTGAACTTATTTATTACTTTTTTTTAAGCTCTAGAAAAAGAAAAAAATAGGCGCCAAAATCACAACAACAACAAAAAACGGGTAGCACATTGTAAGAGTTTGAAAATCTTTGTGCCAGCTGTATAATAAGACACACTGAAATGATATTAATTTAACTACTAATTATTATGACACGCGTGGCCTGTAGACCTATAGACGGCCTCTTTTTCATTGCTAGTCAAATTTCTTACCTCAATAAGCTTGGCAATTTTGTCTACTGAGATAAAGGTACCGGAGTTCTATTCCCAGCATGGCCAAAAAACTATGTCTATGAATAATATGACAGTGACAGTGAGGAATTTAAACGTATAGTTCTATGATGTTTGTTTTCCAAACAGGAAACATATATGTAATTATTACTGTCAATGTAGATTACTCACAATACACATTTATTTGAAATTTCACTTTTCCTATTATTAATCAACTTATATTATGATGGATTGATTTTTCAGGATCCAATCACAAATTAAGGTGAGATGGAAGGAAATGAGACTTCAAGGTTAATATTTCTGCCGGGTTTATAGCAAAAAACTATTTTATTGTATAGAGTGAGAGAAATCAATATTTCTTGAATATTTATCACAAGCATTGTGGCATTCAATGGGAAACTTGAAATATCTTTGTCAAATTCCAGGAAGCCTATGGAAAATCTTGAACTGTTGAGATTACTTAGTGTATACAATTAAACTAAACGAGTCTACTTCAGCGATTGCATTAATAACTACAAAGTTCATTGCCGCACTGACAAAAACACGTCAGGTATCCATATCTTGAGCTAGTTCTATTCAGTCCACCTCATTACACCCTATCCCTCTCTTGAGCTAGTTCTATCCAGTCCAGCTCACTACATCCTATCACTCTTTTGAGATAGTTCTACCCAGTCCACCTCATTACAACCTATCCCTCTCTTGAGTTAGTTCTATCCAGTCCACCTCATTACACCCTATCCATATCTTGAGTTAGTTCTACCCAATCCACCTCATTACAACCTATCCCTCTCTTGAGCTAGTTCTATCCATTCCATCTCATTACACCCTATCCCTCTCTTGAGTTAGTTCCATCCAGTCCACCTCCTTACACCCTATCCCTCTCTTGAGTTAGTTCTACCCAGTCCACCTCATTACAACCTATCCCTCTCTTGAGTTAGTTCTATCCAGTCCAGCTCACTACAACCTATTCCTCTCTTGAGATAGTTCTACCCAGTCCACCTCATTACAACCTATCCCTCTCTTGAGTTAGTTCCATCCAGTCCACCTCATTACACCCTATCCCTCTCTTGAGCTAGTTCTACCCAGTCCACCTCATTACACCCTATCCCTCTCTTGAGCTAGTTCTCTCCAGTCCACCTCATTACACCCTATCCCTCTCTTGAGCTAGTTCTATCCAGTCCAGCTCACTACAACCTATCTCCCTCAGATCCATTCCAATGTTATTCTCCCATCTGCGTCTAGATCTTACCAATATTCTCTTCTCATTGAGTTCACCAGTCAGTACCCCGAACATGGTTCTAGATTCTCCCGTTCGCCCTGCATGTACTGCCCATCGTAATCTATGAGACTTTCTTATCCTAACACTGTATTTTGATGAGTATAAGATATGTAGCCTAACTTTATGTTGCCTCCTGCACTCCCTATTATATTCACCCCTTTTTGAACCAAATATCTTCCTAAGCACCTTGTTTTCGAACACTAGATGGGATTCTTTTACGGTAAAAACTCATCACGGCCACACCCAACCCCCGAGCTGGTGGACCACCCATAAAGGCAGTCCGCGACTGCTTATTCAATCCATCCTCAGGCCGTAGCCTCTGTCCGCAACCTGAAGACACGCTTTGACGTGATTGATAAAGATCCACCAAACAGAAACTTATCTACTGAAGCAATAACTTTTATATTTTCGTAAAAAAAAAAAGTGTTACAAAAACTGCATGAAAGTGACAACTCACGTTATCTTCCATACCACCTTAAGTGCTATTTGTTTGGGCGTTACCTCACTTCGAAATACTCTAGTCTCGACTTGTTCCATACCTCGGGGAAACCACTTCGAACCCATCTGGATTCAAAACCAACACAAGTCTCTCAGAAGCGGTTAGTAAACATATTTAATACCTCGGCGGTGTTGCTAACAGCGCGAGGCTCAGTTATAAAATGAGGCGAAATACTATAACGAGTACAGGGGAAAAAGGAGGAAACTCACAGCACTCATATTTTCCAGGACAACTTTTCTATTTTAAACCCCATAAAGGACTCCAGCAATTTTTTATATAAATTTAAATAAGACATAGACCTCTTTTAATCATCATGTCAAAGGGTCTCATGATTGTCCACCGGATTACAGCACTAACTCAATTAAGAGCTAAAATTAGACTTTTCCCACTTTCCCCTGTACTCTTCATATGTAAACTCAAATTAAATTAATTCGTAACTAGTCTTCTGAGCCGTGCACGCGAAAGGTGGTTTTCCCATCCTCTATCAACGCGAATGCAGCATCAATTCCTCTAAAAAAACTTTCTTAGTTGTATCCATTTGGTTAAGACCTTTAGTATTTCCACCTCATCTCACAACCAGTTCTAATTATACCCATACCCCCCATTCACGAGGTGACATACAAACGATTTGGTTGTCAACCGATCTTTTTCTCCATCTTGTTTCTATCGGTTCTAGGTTGCCCGTATTTAGTATATTAGATTATAATAAATGGTTTGGTGACTTAAAGACTTATTTTACATAATCATTATTTTGTATTTATTAAATTATTTTTAATTGTATAGATTGAGCCCTTAATTGGTGAAATTTCAGGAAGAAAAGAGTAAAAAAAAATTAGTAAAAATCACACTTTCTACACCTAGCCAGTATTCGAACCTCGACTATCTCCATCACTTACGAGCCAGACTATATCAGACTGACAATCAGTTCGCGTATCCAAAGATGAAAAGGAGCGTTAATTGTATTTTTTATTTCGAAATTAACCTTCATTTAATTTGTCAAAAATAACATTGAAAGAAAAAATGTATTATGACATTAGTCTGGTAAGTAGAAGTAGATTAATGTGTTGTTTTTTTTCCATGCAGGCGGTAAGGAATTATTATTATTATTATTATTATTATTATTAGCACCGCGTCTTACTACCCGTTCGGGTTATACGCACTTACGCTAATGTGTAATGGTAGGGTGATTGTAAGATGAAATGGAGGACCTACAGTTTAACGTGGAATCCGAACCACGGTGGAGGCTTAGTATTCCTCACACTCACAAGTTGTGATTAATACACGTCTTGTCAGGGTAAGGAATTAAACTCCATCTACGACAGGAGTGTAGGTAGCCGACAGCTTGCAAAAAGCTATCAGATACAGGCCTACTCTCATGTATCCATTCGCCAAACCATTTGATCTGCCAAACCAGTTGTAACTTTTGACAAACAAAAACTTTCATAACAAACAATTTGTTTTTAATTGCGTTTTTCTTTTGACAGTTTTTTTTTACATCTTCTGTCTAGCTGTCAGTTACCACCACTCCTATGGTAAATGGAATCTAGTTACCCGGCTTGAGAGAACACTTTAGTGCCGTTCTGACGCAATTTTCTTGCCGGTAATTGAACAAGGGAACTTCTGCCACTATCTATTCCTAAATGTTCTCTTTGGCTCGGCGGAATCATAACGTGGCTGTTCCGGGCCCCCTATCTCTATCTCGCAAGAGATAGTATTCAAGCGTAGCAGGGGTAGTTAGGGAGGGAACCGTTGGGATCGCTTGAATTAGAGAATAATTAGGGACTTTGGTGGAATATGTTTTCCTCCAACAATCACAATACCCCTCTTCAGTGGCAAATAGTCTAAGACAGGAGTAGGAAATTGGTCGATAGTGATCGACCGGACTATCTTGAGGGAATTTTCAACCGATCATTCAAGAAAACTACATAGTCATTTGCCGAGAATGGGGATATCGAGGTTTGAATCTTGCTTGGGTGAACTGGGGTGGTATTTACTAAATTGTTTTCCACTCTCCTTCCACGCAAATGTTGGTTCACTTCCTCTATATTTGATCTTCCCAATTCCTAACCCATTAGCGTAAATAATACTTAAGCGTATAGCCCGAACGGGTAGTAAGACGCGGTGCTAAGTATTTATTTACATAGTCATTATATGTCAATCTTTTTAGTCTTTTAAACTCTTAAAAATATCAAGTAGCCTACTTATTTATTATAATAATATTTGAGTATGACAAACATTACCTTGATCGATCATAATAGGTACTCTACTCTAATACAATTTATCAGAAACACAACGAATTAGTAACCGAGTGACTTGAGCGGCGTTTTTTGCCTGTTTTATTAGAATCAATGCTTTGTTAATTACTTAGCTAGGTATTTCCCCTATTAACTAATGGTCAGATCCTGACATGAAGTTGCGATGGCTTTGAGTTTATCGATTATCGATGGAGAGCAGTTTGGCCAATTAAACACCTTTGTCTTGCTTTTGTGAAACCACAAAATAATTTCGTAACATTGCGGAAATGGTTTTTGTATTATTGAAGTAGAAGGTTAATAATATATTAACTGATTGATATATTTTTTTATATTAGATTATCTTAAATAGCTTGGTGACTTAGAATTTATTTTACATAATTATTATTTTGTATTTTCTTTAATTATTTTTAACTTTGAAGCCTTAATATTAAAAGTAAACCGTTTTGTCTCTATACGATTTTCTTTATAGCCCTTAACAAACATTCTTATAACCCCCAAAATAAAATAGCATTAGTACTCTTTCATTAAAAAAAAAACTCTTATACATTTAATCTGGCCTAATTTCGTTTTAACATTTTAATATGATAGTATTATTCATATAAGTCTAGTATTCCATCGTTGCCAGTTATATAAGATTTTTTAGTTCTTGTAGGTTTCCTTGAGAGAATTACATCTCGGAAATTGTTTCTAAGTTAAATTTTTAATGAAGTTGATATCATATGTTACAAATACTCTTATTTCAGATACTTTTAATGTAGTTTTTATGTTTTACAGAAAATCGGAGATATTGTAGGCAAGCTAATACGAATCCATACATTTTATTACTTTATGTTTTATGAAAAATAAATACCAACAGATATGTAGCGCCCATTTAACAGTGAAACAAAGGTAAGTAAAAACTATACGGTAGAGACAAAACGCTATATGGCACTAATCTTTTATTATAAAACGAAAGAATATTCTAAACACCAAATTTTGTGCCAGTTAAAATAATGAGGAATATCTATAAATTGGAAGTTCAAGGGCCGAAGAACACGTTAGCATTCATAGCAGAAGTAGATTTTTTTTTATAATGACAAATAATACTAAGGTGTTACTCCTAGTTTCTGATCAAGGGACCCATATTAGAGAATTAATCTGGTCAATAACCTATCCACCAACAATTAGCGGGGTTAGTTATGTACATGAGCGTGTTGGCAATCAGTTCAATCAACGCGAGTTTCGGACGCAACTACCCGAGATTGACTAGTAAATAAGGTTCTCTCCAAAACCAATTAACAATTAAAAAAGTAATTATATCAATTATTTTAAAATTTATTTAAAAAAACCTCAGCTATTTAAATAAATTCACCAATTTTAGCTACACACACAAAAAAATCCCATCAAAAACACACAGTGAAATATTTCTTGTCATTCAAATGAATAGGTACTTGAAATTAAATAGGTGTCGTTCAAAAGAAACTATTTGTATTCAAATTAAAATTTGATAGTTTATTTCAACTCATGTAAACTTTTGAAAATAATTTACTTAAAATATCGATTTTAGTTAGGTAGTATCCTAACTATAGTTTGTTTTGAAATATTGTATATCAAGGTCGTTTTATGGGCTCTAAAATTTTCGTTTTAATGAAAAAGAAATTAATCAGGGATTTTATATTGGTAAAAATGTAAAAGTTTGTTCAAACTACACACACTAATCGTGAGGGGTTTTTTTTTTGTAAGGGGGGTTAAGAAGGGTAAGGTTAGAGGAAAGTTTTTTTTTTTTACTTTATTACGAGTCTGAGTACCAGGTAATTTCATGGTGTAATAAGGAGAAAACAAAGTCGGGGTACACCCTATAGATCCAGAGATAGTTTTGTTACACAGAAAGCATCAGTTTCACAGCCCGAGTAATTTCCACCAGGACGGCAACCCGTTGCAACCAACATCATGTTTTATTAATAAGATTACTCTTACTCCAGCAAATACTCTAACTGAAATGTGTAACCTTCCACTGTTTCGAGAGTGAGTGTAATGGGGGGAGGGGGGAGGGAGGGAGGATGGGGGGATTTAGGGGCGGTGAGAAGCGTAAAGGTGTCTCTCAAAATGTTGGCTTTTCTCGGACCATTGAATTTTCCTTCAGTCTAGTCTAAAAGAAAAAGGGTGCCACTTTATAAGAAGTGCTTTGCAACTACTTAGCATTTTCTAAAGGACCCCTTACGTTTTTTGTTGTGTTTTTTTTTTTTCACTTTTTATTCCAACATCACTTCAAAACCTCAGCCTTTTTTCAGAAAACAGTAACCTTGATTTCAAAGAATAGTTTCTATAGAAGTCCGGCGGCTATTCAATAGAATTTGATAGAATCAGGTGACTTTATAAAATTGACCACAATTTATTTATGTATCTGGGTCAAGTTATTGGTCTCTTAAATTATTGAACCCCCACCCACATTTCAAAAATATGTATAAGGAATTAAATTTTTTAAGACATTTCTAACCAACTAAGATGTTTCTTTAATCTGCTTTTTAAATTTATGCTTTCCAGATCATCTGGAAGTGGCTTAGATTTTTCTTAAGACATACTAAATACCTTTTTTATAGCTGTATTATAAATCGTAAGTGGATTAATACTATTTCTATACATACATATTGTTAATAATCGTTATTTCATATTATACGACTAGCTTAACTGCTCTTATTAAGATTGGGGCCATATTGTTAAGATTTTAAGCAACAATATAGCAAGGTCAGCATGAGAAAAACATGCTAATACAAGTTATATTTATTTTATGTCAAAGCGAGACTGTATGTATGAACAATAAAGACAAGTGGACATAATGTCCGGAAATTGATTTCTCTGTGAAAATAGGCCCTTATTTTTATTCTGAATAGCACCACTAACGTACGTCATAAAGGAGATATTCCTGAAGGGGGTTAGTACCCTTTTGGACTAAAAAAATCTTACATTTTAAGTCATATAACTTAAAAAAACAATAATCAAAATGTAAAATTAGCTAATTTTAAACGACATTTCGCTCAAAATGTATCATTTCTGAGATTAAAGTAATTGAATAGAAACATAGATCGAGTCTTATTCGAACAAATAAACTAATATTGGAAGAGGGAGGAACAGGGTCCCAACAGAAAATTCTAAGCTAATTGAGAATAATTGAAGAAAGCAAAGCTATGCAATTAAGTATTGGCTATATGAAAGGAGGAGTTTCGGAGATGAATTATTATGATTAGGGAAATTTTAATGTTCGATTATATCCACACGTCCATAACAAACTGATTTTAAATATGAGTGGAGAATGACCCTGTGCACGATATGATCCCTGGATAGCTTAGTGGTAGACCAGGTCCCGAATTTGATTCCATGTCCAGGTGTCATTTTTCAATGTATTTGAATCTAAGTGAGGATTGTTTTAGTGGTTTCGAAGCGTCATAGCTTCCATTCTTATAGGAAGTACTGCAGTATGAGGATATTCACCTTCAAGTAGGCAGAACCCTAAACAATATTATTTTCCTACTAAGAAAATCATTCATTTATTATGTAGAATCGAAGTTTTAAATACAAATAAATCAACGTCTATTATCTGTTGGGGAATGTATTAATTTCGATTTTGTTATTCTTTTATGATGAATTAAATTTCACCATTTTCTTTAAAACGTTTATAAGTTTAACGCCAAGGATATCAGAGAAATGATTTAAGGGGAGGTAATGAGAAGGATATTTTATATTAAATGCATCCGCACTAGCGTGAAGAAGGAATGGGGGAAAATAGTTACTAAGACTATGTGGAAAACTCCTCTAGAATGCATCAAACTGAGATTCAAACCTCGACCTCCCCATATGACCAGCAATCCAATATATCGTGTAGCTAACTTTTGAGACCATTTAACCACGTCATTGCTATAGTTTTTAATTATATTTTAAATAAGTAAAGGTTTAAATTTACGGTTTTTAATCTTGCTTCAGTGACCGCATGGTCTAGGCGTCACTCTCACACTTGAATGAACTGCCAATTAGATAAAGATCAGGGTTCGAATCCATACTAGGTGTATTAAGAGTGATTTTTTCCCCCCCTAAATGGTTTACCACTCTCCCTTCTCCTTTAAATTCAATCCTCATCCTTAACTCATAATAGGCGTAACTCCTACATGTCCACATAACCTGAACAGGTATTAAGACACGGTCCTAAAAGAGTTTTTAAAGACGTAATAATATTTATTATTTCTTGACAGCGTCTCAGCGCGTCGTGGCGCTTAAACTCTTAAAGTAAACTATTTCCTTCTTGCGCAAGCACCGGAAGAGTAGAGCAATCGATGTCCCGGACGTTCTTGTGTGTTTTTCTCCCGAGAAAATGGAAGTGGGGAGGGGGAGGGGGGGACGGAAGACACTCCCACCCATCAAGGGTACGAATTTTTACTTCCCTCTCTCATCCTCCGTCCCTCCCCCTCCTCACTACTGCATCAATCAAGGCACCGAGACAAGGCAACAGAACTGTAGGCCTTATGACAATGGCATTATTACTAGGGGTTAGGCTCGTCTCGGGACAGGCGCAACTTTCGACTTCGCACGAAGTCTGTCGTTCCCTTTTTGTTTTATCTAGTTTTAGTTTTATCATAATCTGAAGTAGCGCGATTTATGTCGGTGTTTATGTCAAGTTTACGGGATGCATGAGCTACTAAAAGATGGCATGTTTCATAGTGTCCATATCATGTTTCAGTTTTCTAGGGGCGCTCTGCAAGAACGTTAGGGAATGCTTAGTGGACCGATAGTATGGTCCAGAGCACACTATCAATCTATCTTTTAACCAATGATGACGCAAGAAAACTCACGCTAGTGTCCACTTAGTCAAGTTCTTTCATACGGCCCTAGGATTGTATTAGTAAGTTGCGTCCGCCATAATGTATTCGCCATCTTGAATTTTTACAGTTTCAGGTTTTTACTATAAATATGGCATTTTCCATAGCTTTGTACCAGATTTCAGCTCTCTAGGGTATCGGGAAGTGGGAGAAACACCCCGAAGTAATGCTCCCACCCGAGACGACCAGCCAGTAATCACATTCCCTCCCGAGACGACCAGCCAGTAGTCACACTCCTTACCGAGACGACAAGCCAGTAGTCACACTCCCTACCGAGACGACCAACCAGTAGTCGCCTTCTGTACTTCTAGAAGAGATCCATCAAAACCGCGCACAAGGACAAACGATATTGAACCTTGTGTTATGTGTGGGACAAACACATAGATCACAGAAGAGAGGCTGGGGAGGAGTGGGCGGGTCGTGTGTTGGTCTTTATGAAGCCACCAGCGGCTGCAAAAAGTAAAAAAAGGACCTCAGAGGATATATAAACAAACAACAAAGATAGGCAAGGAAGCCAGAGGTAAAGAGATTTTGAGGCAACAAAGCGATAAATGATAACAAAGTAAAAAAAAAGCTTTACTAGAAAATATATATCTTTTGATCAAATCTATAGTCGCTGGGACTGGACTTTGACGTGATCGTTGTTGTTGTTGTTGGCCAGCCTCTTGTTATAGTGGCCAGCCCCCTTGGAATCTGATATAGACATCCCGGGTTTGATTCCCAGTGGTACCATACTTAATTTTTCCCGGGAGGGGAATCGTTCCTATGATCACCATGGTTTGGTTAATTAAGCTTAAGTTTAATTTAAGATTTTTACCCACTCCACATCTTCATTATCACTATCATCACATCATTTCATTGCGGGTGTAAGACTTGTAGACAAGGTATACCCTGGGCAACGTTCTGTTCACACACACGCGCGCGCACACACACACATACATGCGCGCGCGACCAGCCTAGATTCTGTGTCCCTCAAGGTCCAATATGCCATGCCGTACGCATAATTTGTATTGTTTAACAGGCTCTTAGAGAGCCAACCTCACTGTTGATCAGCAAGAATCATAAAAGACAATAAATCAATATAGGCCATAAATACTAAATTGAAAAACCTATATAATAGTTTCTATATTAGTTTGAAACATGTATTTTTCTAGGCAAGATATGTATGTTAATTTAGTTCATAGCTTGTTTTTAACAGCACACACAAGATGACCTTATGTACGAGCCAAGGTTATTTCTAGCCATTGACTTGATAAAGTTCATTGTGGTATGAAATTAGTTCAAAAAATATTATAACACGCTGGGATTAATTTTGTTTAATTTTTATTTTTTTCATGTCGGAGCGCTCCCTAAATCGTGCCCGAATGCAGATTTGCCATCCCTGTTCAATAGAATAGGGCCAAGTTTTTTTTTTAATAATCCGTAGAGCTTGGTCATATTTTGAACAGATCACCCAACATGATACCAAAATTTTGTGTTTTTTTTTAAAGTATTATCTCAGTTCATTAAGTTGAGTTAAGGATATCAACTTAAGAAAATATAAATTTTGTGTGACGCCTTTATCTAATCTGTAAAGCCTTTATTCAAGATGCCAGAATAAAATAACAGCTCANTTTTTTTTAGTTATAAAACGCATCGTATTTTCTGAGGTGAGTTTGTTTCTCAGTATCATAAAAACATATTTCCCGACTTTAAAAATAAGTTTGGAAAAAATTATTTAGTTGTCAAAAAGATAACACACTAGTTTTGGATTGTGAAATATTTAAATACGTTCATATTTGAATTTCGAACACTATCCGCTACCTAGGAGAAAGCTTATAGATACAATTTGGAATATACTTGGCTACTTGGTTGTGGATGGGCGGAGTTAGAGGGTTGAGGGGCGTTGCTAGTAAGTTTGTAAGAAACGTGTAGTGTGTGTTTTATAGCGGAACATACAAAAAACACTAAGCTCACCCCAACCTTCATACGGAATTGGAAAAGAGATGGAAATATACTGTTACTTAAGCGTTTTTGACCGTGGTCATACTTGTTATTGGTGATGATGGCTATACATATATAAGTAATGTTACTCTTTCGATCTAACAAACTTTACAAAAAGACCTTTCTTATCCTCTTTTCCCCTATCTTCACCGTCACTAAACAAGGGGACTTTGACACATTCTCTGCACGGGGAAGAGATGGCTGGATGCGGCGAGGTGGAGGCAAGAAGACGTCGCTCACTCTGTGGCAACAAAGAGACGCTATGGCGTCGACATCAGACGCAGCTCATTAGCTCCAACTTCTCCATTCTCTCACCGCACAGAACGGGCGCATTAACTGCTGGTAAAACCGCCTGATTCGTCCGGCGTAGGAGCGAAACAAAACGTATCTACGTATAAGAGGGAAATGCAATCTCCTTTGCAATTTAACCCCGTAGTTGTGTAATTATAGTTGTAAATTCAACGTGCACTTTCTAAAATAAGATTCGCAGTTTTCAGTTTGAGTTAAGATTCGCAATCTTCAGTTTGAGTTAAGTTTCGCAATCTTCAGTTTGAGTTAAGTTTCGCAATTTTCAGTTTGAGATAAGATTATCAATCTTCAGTTTGAGATAAGTTTCTCAGCCTTTTGTTTAAATTAAGATTAACAGTTTACTGTTTAAAATTGTTTTTACCATATTCATAGTTGATTGACTTGAAAAGGTTGTGTTTATTTTTGTAACGCGTCTTACTACCCGTCCGTGTTATCCGCACAAGTACGGTCTAATTTTCATAGGAAGAACCTTGTTTGACAGCTATAAAAGCAACTTAATCTACTTTCAAGTATACATATGTCAAACCATGCTATCTGGCGCTTTAACTTTGATCTATATAATAAAATTACTATAAAACTATTAAATTAAATTAGTAAAGTAGTAAAATGTTATCAATGTTGACTGTAAAAAAATGTATTTTCTAAAAATCACCTTCCTATGAAATTGAACTGAACATTATTGAGGTAAGGAAGAGAATTGCTTCATAAGTAACATGGACTACGGCGTCCGTATAGAATAGATTTACGGGGACAAAAGGTCAGGGTTCAAATCCTAACTTGGTGTAATTAGGCTGATTAATTTCTACTTTTTTTCTTTAAGCAAAAGCAGGTGCATTTACTGTAAATTCTACCTTACCGTATTGGAAGCTGTCAACTTATTTAATCCTTTGACCTTATGGGACGACGTGTCTAACAAATATCCAAACATTTACAGTTTAATATGACCAGAGTGTACATGTGTTTAGATATTTTTTGTTAATACTACTAAGCACTCTTAGATACAAATTATCTTGAAACGATTTCAACACCTGCCGGAAGATACGGTAAAAGAAGTGACGCAGAAATTTCGCGGGGGACGGAAGTAGTCACTCCAACATTCGCCTGGTGAGACAATCACGAACTAATCTTGTTAACAACGTACAGGGTCTGCTCTGGAAGCTGGCGGCGCACACGTTATTTCGGAGACAGTAATTGGACGTCCGGCTCAAAATAAATTGACATCTGCAAACTTAATGAAGTACTAACAGGCAATGGAATGAAATTGTATATGTAAGGGGAAGCGAAGGGGGTAACGGGAGGGGGGGATAAAAATGTGTAGTTTGCAATTAAAATCTAATCTGAAATCATACCACCCATGTTTAAAGCACGAATATGCGCTCCGCTGTGAAGATTTTTAAGGCGTTGTGGCAGAGTGGACCAAAAATCAAAGATTAATTCATCACACATCTATCTTTAATCTCTTTCTAATAAAGTATAATGTTTAACACTATAATTTGATACGTATTAACTTAAATTATATGAATTAGAAAGATAGTTCGAAGAAGTTTATTAACATTGGCGTGAAGCGGGGATGAAAAAAACCACCAAAGTAAATGGTACCATGCACCACATGAGCTCTCGTGAGTTATGCGAAATGTAACAACATACATCGTTGCAAAACCATGATGGGAGGGAAAAAAGAGTTGCATATTCCATCAAAGAGCTATAATAAAATAATATACAATTTTACAGAAACATGTTGAGGAAAAAGTAATATCACTAATAACCCAAGAGGATGGCAAATAGCTCAATTTCCTAGACCTCAATCAAAATATAGGATATATTTGCTAATAACCCAACAATCATTGATTTTATAAAAATGTATTTCAAATAAAAGTTTTTGATTTTTTTATAGTACCACAAATTTACAATGAAGCAATTTTATATATCTAACAGTTGCGAAGATATGATCGAAATTGTAAATTTCCGCTTATTTAAACTACCCTCAAAGTAATTTTCATGAGTATTGTCATTTTGTTTGAAATGCTATACAGTGCTTAGAAACAAATTTTCAACAAAATTGTTAGAGGATTTTAAGAAAATCGATGTATCTCTTTTTACCCCTAATTATAAAGCTAGAAATCTAATTCCAAAAACTCCTCATGGGAACCCTATGAAAACTTTAGATAGCAAATCTTAGCCCTATCTGTAAAATCCTATCGACTCTAGACCAAGATAAAGACACACAGACAAACAGACAAACAGACACACACATACAGACACAGAAGACAAGGCAAAAACAACTATTTCAGTTTCAGTGGGTCTGATACGGTAACATTTATCAAAATTTTGAATTCGATTTTTTTGACGATAACAATACTTCCTCTACCAGAGTGATCGCGAAAGAATAAAAATCCGCCTCAAGTGCATTCGGTTGAGATTTGAACCTAAACCTCTCGTGTCACCGGTAATCCGGGCTATTGCGAGATTGACGTCCTATTCTATGGTACAATCAGTGCAAGCTTATTTTAAGATCCTAAATTTAAATTCCAATACGATTCGGTGTGAGGGGGAGAAAAATAAACAAGAGTTTCGTTGAAATACGAGAAATCTTATTTTTATTTCACCCCCCTTCCTTCAGGGAATTGAAACTATTTGTATTCAATCGTGCAAAGCATTCAGGGAAGATTCATCCCTCCATCTTCCCCAACCCTCCTAGACCCATCCCCTCAAAAAAAGAATAAAAGAATAACCAGGAGTATTCTCATCCAAACTAACACGTCTATGAACAAAGATGAACAAACTCACAGACGTAAAAAGTTGTTTTTTTTCCCCACCCTCAAGCAGTTTGATAAGACTGAGAATATAAAGACTTTAGGACTTTATTTAGTTGGGAGTGAAAGTAAGTTCAAAATTATTTTTAATACTCTAATTTCTCCGTCAAAATCCTTTCAGAAGGTGATACAAAGTAATTTAATATTTGATTATAAAAGAATACATATTTGATCCCTTAAAAATTTGAAAGTATATTATATTCAAATAAAAAAAAAATTATTGGAAAATAAATCCGATATGGCTTATTAAACTTTCTTTCAAACATCGTTTTCAATTTTACATTTTTCCCAATCATGTATTTTACCATTCCGGATTACATGTATTTTAATTACTCCAATTAAGGTAAGGATTGAAAAGGTAAAATCTAGAGGAAATATACCCAAGTTTATAGAGAGATACAATAGGAAACTACTTATGAAAATATAGCCGGGATCCAAACCCCGACATCCGCATCACCGGCAAACCAGAATAGAAAAACTTAACGTATAGTCCCCGTGATCACCGATGCGAGTAAAATTGACGTCGATGTTAATAAGTACATTCATTATTCACCCGCTTCAATGGCCACATGGTTTAAGGCGTAACTATTACAATGGATTGGAATGCCAATGATGTGGAGATTGGGTTCGATCCTGTTTGGATGTAATTATGGTGATTCTCCACTCTCCTTCCATGCAATAGAGAGCAGATTACCTCTAAAATGCTTCCTCCCTCATCCCCACCTTATAAGAATAAGATGCGTATAAACTGCACAGGTAATAAGACGCGTTGATAAAATAAATAAAATAAGTACCCACTTCGGTGGCCGTGTGATCTAACGCGCTACTCTCGTATTGGACTTAACTGCCGAAGACTGGGGGAATGGTGTTCGATCCCGGTCAGCTGAACTGAGGGGGATTTTTCCTAAAAGATTTTCCACTTTTCTTCTACGCAAATACGAGTGCACTACCTCTCAATTAAATCTTCCTAATCCCTAAACCATTAGTGTAACTAATCCATAGGCGTATAACCCGAACGGGTAGTAAGACGCGTTGCTAAAAAAAAAAGCTCGTGTAAAGTATGGATGGATGGATGGATATGTGTATGTGTATGTGTATGTGTATGTACTAGATATTTGGCTATTAAGTATTAATTTCCCAATAACTTGTGCGACCCCCAGCCGAGGGAAAAACTTGAACATGCCTGCCTTAGATCTTGCGGTTAATGAAACGGGGTTGAAAACAAAATCTTCAAAATTAGTCCTTAACTCTATAATAGATCTACGTTTAATAATTCCAGTCATCTAACCCTTTATCGGTAGTTGGATTAGTGCAAGAAATAGCTACGGAAAACATGGGTACCAAGGGAAAAAAATGATAAGATTGTCCACGTGAAAAACTTTAATAATAGTTTTTTCCTGGCAATACGGGAACAATGCACACTGGTCTTTCTTTCTCAGAAGCTCAGTAGTCATCAAGTGATAAAATATGGATGGAAGAGCCTGTGAAATTTATATTCTTTTGTACGGAAGAACTGTAAAAATGAAAAAAAAAAGTCTGAAAAGAAGAGCGTAAGCAAAAAGTCCTCAAAAGTGGAATGCGTTCATCCAATCCTAAACAAGCAGTGGTTTCCTTGTAAAAAGGCAAAGAAAAAGTTTGTAAACCAATTTAAAACTTTTTTTTTTCTGAAGATATTTTGATGGATGGTCTCTTCATATTTTCTTTGTATGTGTGAAAATGATGGGCTCACTTGGGATTCATTATTTATGACCTATTGAATACCGTACAGAGACAATTTTGACTGAGTGACATTTATTTTTATCTTGGCAGTGAAATTTGCCCTTTTAGGAGGGAAAGATCATGAGTGAGAATATTTCGGATAAAGCTGAATATTTGTATACTTATCTAACTACTTCGTCACCTGCCTTCTTAATTTGACTGTATGGATGATTACCTTTTCATTTAATTATGAATAATTCATTGTAATCAGGTAACCTGCTTTTTTTTTTAATATTTTTGTATTCCAATGTATTTACAAAACTTAGAAAATAATAAAAATTCATTAATGTTTTATATAAATGAAGAGTTTTATGCTTACACGCAAACGAACGTGATTTTTTAGGAACCTATTATTATTATTATTATTATTATTATTATTATTATAACCACCACCAGTCCGGGTTATACTGTGTTAATTACACTAATGAATTAGGGATTAGGAAAGTTGATTTTAGAGAAAATGTATCCACATTTACTTGGAGATTGGAAAAAATTTAGGAAAACCCATCAGCACACCCAACCGGAATTTGAGCACCGATCTCGTTAACACGAGGGTGACGCCTTAGGTTAGGGATCACAAAATAACGGCCCTCGAGACATATCTGACCGGCTCATTTGTCTGCAATTCTTTTATATTACTATTCGGCCTACACTCTCACACGCACACAAAAAGTAATGGTTTAGTTAATGTGTATACATATATTTTTATGACAACCTAAACGGTATGATCTCTTTTAGAATCTCTTTATGGCTACAATAAGATCATCCAACACTTTCTTCTTCGACCTAGTTAGGTCAGTGACTGGTTGCAGTCACGATTGCACCCTTTTGGTGTTGCTATTTACGGTACGCAACCTGTGGGAGCACTACTATATTGGAGTAGTGGCCCGCAAGGATAATGCTTTCTTCCGGCCCCTTCAGGCGCCATATTTATCTAAGTGTTCAAAAATAGTTTTTACATGCTACTGTATGCCCTAGTAATGGGTAAATGTATAAATTTACTATTGATTGCTCTGGCAGTACTTATTAGGAAACGACCAGCCATAGTAAAATACTGTGTAGATGCCTGGTTGTTATCCATCTATTATTTGTAAAATGGAAGCTCCTCTTATAGGATATTATTCCTTGGTTTTTCGTAACTCTCCATGAGGGTTAATACAAGCTAGCTAGCTTAAATAATATTCTTCTTAGTAACTCTAAAAATATAGGATTTGATGCTATGTTTCTATTTTCTATTGTTTCGCTATTTTTCATGATTAGACCTTTCAGGTATTAGTCTGGTATTATCCTGGCTAGATTGTCTTTTTGTATGTTGCGTAGAATTTAATTCCCCTTTTTACTGATGCCGAGTTGTGGCAGACGCTTCTTCGTTCGAGTAAGAACGAATATCCCTATTTCTAGAGTTATTAAACTAAACGAAATGTTCCATCTAACTTCTGTTGGTTCCTTGTCTACAAAGTATTAATACCTATTCGTCCAACTTTTCTACCTCGATAACGGAATACAGTTATTGTTAGTTAATTGAATTAAAATTTTGCCACTCATATGTAGATCTATATTTTTGTTTGTTTTTTAATAAACTTATTTGTTAAACTTATTTATTTCTGTGATGCATTTTCCTTCCCTATCCTTCATCAAGTATGACTTATTTAAATATGTACTAGCAATCCTTTCTTTTTCTACGTGATAGGAGAAGCAACGATTCACGGGGGCTTGAAAATAGTGAAAAAAAGCCTTACGTAATTTATGGACAGCCCCCTATTGGCTTTATAAAAATATATTCCAAATAAAGGTTTTCTTACAATTTTAATTTTACTACGACTTTAAAATAGTGATCTATTTCGTGTCTCAAATACTTGCGAAGATATTATTAAACTTGGCAATATCTGCTTATGTGAAATAACCTTAAAATTATGTTCATGGGATGATTAGAACGGCCATCTAGTTTATAGTGATAATGATAATCAATGGTCAGATACGAAATTTAATAAAAATCGTTACAGCAGATTTCGAGATAGTTTGTTTTCTCTCTTTTTTACATTTAGTAAACTACCCTCAATTTTAGGGTAAGATATATAATACCAA
The DNA here is from genome assembly GCA_902151455.1 of Timema bartmani. Classification (NCBI taxonomy): domain Eukaryota; kingdom Metazoa; phylum Arthropoda; class Insecta; order Phasmatodea; family Timematidae; genus Timema; species Timema bartmani. The sequence goes on along the minus strand of CABFWB010000410.1, from coordinate 174,497 downwards.
GAACTCCTCGGGGGAGCCTTGTAAAAACCATAGCCATCCATATCAGTAAAATGGTTTCAGATTTAGGCCTGGTTCGGTTTCGGTGGGCTGATATTTATCAAAATTTGGACTTAAATTTTTTTACGACCACAATACTTGTCGAGAGAAAGTAAAAAAATTCTATTTACGTAAAGATGAGCACAAATCATAGTCTTATACGTTTCAGTAGTGCAAACACATTTCTTTGCATTCTTAAAACTACTTTCAACTAAAGGCTTAATGGCACTATGGAATAAAATAATCACAATTTAAGAAGCAAAAGTACTAGATATTACATTGGTCACTCATATAAGATCTTGAGTTTACACAGTCATAATGTCCCATTATTTAAATACTGTTTTATTTTTAACTTATCAACTATAGTTCCCATAGGCTTATGAATAGTGTTTAGTTAAGTACCGGTACATATTTGAGCTTTTACAAACTTTAACCACTCAAGTGTTTTATTGAAACATACCTCCTATCCAAGCCTACTATTTAAAAGTCAAAATTGTTAACCTAAAGTTTAAGCCAAACAGCTGCTTTTGTTTGTAACACACTCACAATTATTCAACATTAAAACAACTTATAAAGCCTTATATAATTTCAACGCTTCAAAATGGAACACGCTACAAATCTTCCTTTTAGACAAGAGTCTATATTTATATTAATATGTGCAAAACACAGTTAATTTATTAAATTAAATTGGGTTCAAAATCATCTACCTATCTTCATATTATTACTATTCGGCTTGCATTCACGTACTCACACAAAATACAATAGTATAACTTTAGTGTTTACTGCGTAATTTTGAATTACAGAAACCCTTAGAACTATTTAAAACCATGCTATATTTTTGTTTTAACTTTAAATACTTGAGTGTGAGAATTTTAATTTACACCGGGGAGATACCAGTTTTTAAATTATTTCAAATATATATTAATGAGTTTAAATACATAGCATCAAATAGTTATTATAGACCTGAATTAGTGGCCACGCGGTATGGTATCCAGCCTTCCTCTATAAAATAAATTCATGTTTTAATAGGGTCACTATTTGTGGGATTGTTTTATACGGTTCTAAATAAGATATCACACATTTAAAAAAAACTTTAGAATAGAAATCTAAACTTTTTACTGATTAGAACTCCTGCCATCATTTTGGTGAAAACTATATTTAAAAAAATATATATCCACTTCTTAAATAAATTGGTATTTCTAAACTTCTGTAATAACTCTCCTCGATGCCCCTTAACAATTATAATTGCAGCAGACAGTAGTCCCTTGAATAAAAAAAGAAAAGGGCCCGTTTTCTTTGTGACTTTGTGGATATCGAATCAGTAGATAGTGAGCACCTCATTATTGATGTACAGAAATATCCATGTCTGTATGACGTAAAGTGTGGAGAGCACAAAAACCGTGATTTGAAGTTGCAACGTTTGTTTAGCATGATGGACGCTCTAGCAGTAGATGCTTGGGATGGATTCAGTTTTGAAGGAAAAAACTCATTTGGTACTCAAACGAATTAATGACATTCGATAGTACACAAATAAGTTCATAGGGTAGCTACAGTTTCAGTTTTTCATGAAGTAAAACCAATTATCCATGTGATGCTTGGCTACTAATGATGGGATGAATCCACCACTATCTTTCTCTTTTTAGACGACGTCGACGTTGGACAAATAACATGCAAAACACAATTTTGCATTAGGATTCATCACCTTTATTTCATTCTCACAACTGCACACAAAAGCTACTTTTTGCTAGTGTATCGCGAAGAAGCAGCACTACAACCGTCGTCTGGCCAACCACAATTCGTAGCGGCTTTATTTTATTGCGGTTTTTGGAAGTATTTTACAGCTCGTCTGGCTGTAGCCTTAATCTTGCGTATCGACTACAGCGCTTTGTGGTTGAATATGTCACTAACGTTGGGTCTGCTATATACCATATATGACAAAATTTCAATATTTTGATCAAAACCTTAACATAAATAACCTGCATCCCCTTCTCCTGATATTTAATTATCTGGAAAAATTACTTGAGCGAAAATTTCACTGAGTCCACTTTTCATGCCCCGTTGCACTACTTGACCGCAGTATTCCAGGTATTTGGGAAAGCCGAGCCAGTTGAGCTCAAATTTCACAACATTCCATTTTAGCGGAAATGGCACTGAGTTCACTTTACGTAAGTCAAGTTTGCCCGCCACATTGCAAAAAAAAATTTGTTGTTGTTCAATAGTATGTTCTATTTGTACTCATATGTGCCCGAACATGAGTTTTTGTGCTGTGAAACTAGGCCTTTTAGATAAAATTTAATGAAGGCGATCCAGCTTGAGCTCAAGCTAGCCCACCACATATTGAAAAAAACAACAGAATTCTATTCCCACCATTCCATTTTTATTTATTGGTGCTCATAGCTGCTCGAAAATGAAAATGTGTGTTATAAAATTAGGCAACATTTAACGTGGCGTGTTCGGCGTTCCGCGAGAATTTGCAAAATCTTGTGAAAAAAAAGTACAACTTGCCACCTTTTTTTGTAAATCATGGAAGACGTTAACATCTACGAGTCATAGAAACACATCGTGTTCCATCATTTAACGACTTCCATGATTATGGTACGATGACTTAAGTACTGAAACATGTCGGCCAATTAAGTTTCCAGAAATCTACATCAAAACTGGAACACCTAAAGGAATAACGGGACAATTCAATCAGATAGGACTTAGATAAAATTTAAAAAGTTTTTAAAGGAAATTTGGTTCTTGTAACTTTTTTATATACTGTAAACAAAATCATAGAAACCTTTGAATAGATATGTTTTATTTCTTATTCTCGTTTAAACTAGTCTTGACTATTGATAGTTTAATATGTTTTGAATGTTAGTTTGATCAATTTGACTCGTAAAATGAACAAATAATGAGTCAAGGTAAATATTTTAAATATCCAATGTGTGCTATAAAATACAAAACAGTTTTGTCTAGAGTATAAACAACTTGTATAGGGTTTTAATTATGATGAAATTTATCTTCAATATTAAATTTTATAAATTAAATAATTTGAACACATATCTTTGCAATTTGTAAATGACAATATCTAAGTTTTAACATATATTTAATTCATTTACTCTTTACGAAAGATTCATTTAAAATATTTTCTAAAATGTTACAAATGTTCATGTTCGGGCACACATGAGCATAAATAGAGCACAAACGATTACACAAAAGATTTCCTTGCCCTTCCTCAACCCCCAAGACGACCTTCTAGTTGACGAGACTACTGTTGATTCGGGTTAATTAAGCTCAAAGACATTTCCGCTAGATTGTTTACGCAAGGGAGTAATAATAATGTTTGACTGGGAATAAGAAAAACAAGAGGTACAAGCTAGAATAATACCGAGGATCAGACCCCTATGTTGCACGGTGTACAGTCAGAAACAAGATCATCCCCTCTCGTCTCCAGAGATTTCATTGTTCTACTCTGACGTTCACAGACTGCGTTTCACCCGTAAAAGTAAGATAAAACAGTCCGGGGGGCGCACATACACAAACCTGTCTGACGTAAAGATAATTTAACTTCTAGAATATTCCTTGACAGGAATTAAACAAATTATAAAACCTACATTGGTGGACACGTGTACAAACTTCAGGCCCGTCTGTTTTCTTTACAAAAATTAATTGTTTAAAGCTTAATGTTAAATATAGTATTAAATTAGGAAATTTGTTTAAAACTAGACTTTAATTTGTGTATCTGTCTGTTAGCGTACGGCCAGACTGAGCGAGCGACTAAAAAATAAAATAGAACACGTTGGTAGTAATGAGAGATGGGCCAGACTGGAGCGCGCTTGAAGATAGAACTGGTTTTATTTTTCAAGCATGAGCGCTCGAGCCGGAACAGTCTAGTTTACAGGGGCTGGGCAATATTATTATTTTGGTTCATTGAGTGCTAGGAAAACTTCTCAATTTGACTTTATTATAATTATCGATAAGTTTAGCACACTTGCTACTAACGGTCTAATATAACTGGTAAGACTATGAACTACATATTATAAAGATATATATAAAACTAATGTGTTAAATAATTCAACATTATAATCAAAAAAGGCCTTTCCAAATATGATCACCATTATCGGGGAGAGAGGATGGGAAGACCACAACGATAAATCACTTGTCAAAAAAAAAACCTTAGTTCACTGATCCAAGATTCGAACCTTTGTCTCCTCGTCGACAACTTATGATATATATCTGATAATCACGCGCTCGCTCGCACTCTTGTCAGTCTGGCCGAACCCTTATGAGCAGTGCGCGATATTTACTGTACTCAGAGGGATGACATTTTAAAATGCAAGAATATGTGCACCTCGAAACCGGAATTTTAAAATTTGGACTAGTTTTTTTTATTTACTAAAAACTCTGTAGGAAGAAACAAAATTACTTTTTTTTTTCTGTTTGAAGTAAAGAATAACGTTGCCACACATAGGTTCATAGGATTCAAAAATTTAGAACGGAATATTCAAATAAAAACAAGTGTTCAAGTTGAAATCTACTTATTAAATACATAGTTTTTTAAAAACTGAGACGTGATTTATATCAGGTTAGTGAATTTATTGAAGTTGAAATGGTTAGAACAGTAAATTTGATTCATTTTAAGCATTTACTATCTGGATAGACACAAGTTTAATGATCTAAGCGTTCCTTACGAATGTTCTGGAAATCCAACACTGTTATCATGGCATATAAGTCATTATAGTTATGAACGTGTAGCTCGAATGGGTATTAAGACACGGTGCTAAATTATATTTAGAGTTAAAAATAGGAACTTAATCTTTCATTATTTTAATATTACATTCACTCCTATCCCTTCCCTTATTTTTATAAACAAAATTTGAAAAATTCGGAGAAAAAAAACTCTTGGGGACTTAAATTTTTAAAAAAAACGCTATAAGAGTTGTTTTTGCACCAAGTCTCGCTGACCACTCGGGCCTTTTTTTTTTTAACGCAACTCACTACCTTTTCGGGTTACGCGCATGTAAATTAAGTATGCTAACGGGTTATTCCCAGTCTACGACCAGTCGCATCCGCACTCGTAATGCGCACTCGCAAGACGTGCTGTGTTTGTTTTCTGTTTAAACAAAGACTGTCTACAGTAAAATGTCTGTAAACGTAATTTCAACCATGACTCCACCATTGTTTACAAACATGAGTTAAATAGAATTAAATTAACATAGTTAGAATTAATAAAATATTACTCTTAATTAAGAATTTAAAATGCAATACCGTTTAATATTTTTGTTCAAACTTTTGTACTTGACCAAATAGCTAATTACTTTATTAAGTTTATTTGAATACAGTAGTACACATTATATTTGTTTCCGATTGGCTGAACGTAAGCCGATGCAACTACATAATCACAAGATTCCGACTGGTTGTAGACTGCGCATTAGGGATAAGAATGGCAGAATTTAGAGGAAATGTACTTGCATTTGAGTGGCAAGATAGTGGGAAAAAATCTATAAAAAAAGTACACCCACTTGGAAAAAGTACACTAAGTACACCCACTTGTAATTCAAATCCCATCCTCCCGGTCATCGGATAGTCAGACAACACGATTTTTATGTTTAGACCGCACGTCTACCGATGCGGATGCTACTGAAGTTATGACGATCATATCTACGTCTATTTCCATTGTATCTCTAATAGGTCCTTCCAGAACTTTCTATGCATGCGCATGTTCAAAGTAATCTCCGCTGTCCAGAGATCCTCATTCATTCACTTACCAAGTCTCCACAGACAGCAAGTCTTCAAGCATGTACTCCCCTACACACAGGCAAGGTTTTAACTTAAATAGATAGGAGAAACTGTTAACAAAATAGTAATATAAACTAGCAAGATACAAGTAAAGTAGCAATTACCAAATATTCAACACACATTAACATTTGACAAACATTCACATGGTCACATCCTTATTCATTCATTCATCCTTATTTGTTGAACAGTTAATGTTCCAAACAAAAATAAAATTCCTTATGCAAATTGTTTATGTATCTATAAAATACATTAAATAAAAACAACCTTTTTTAAAAATATTTTTTTATCAAAACAATTATAATTCGTCTTAGTCTTGTTTTAAAGACAGGGAAATCGCCGTTTAATTTGCTGACGTAAGATGACATCTGTTCTGCTCATGCATATGTGCTTAAACATATCTGAAAACTTATGACCTGAGCTGTTACCAAATTACGCACAATTCTTTTTGATAGTTACTTGTTTTGCCGTAAGTCATCACGGTAGTTGTTCGTTCACACGGCGATTGTTTACTTGTACTGAATTAAGTACGGCAACACCGCCTGTGTTTACGGGGGTAGTCAGATAGTGGTCTATATTGAACGAGAAGGTGCTGATCTGAAGCGCGCTGTTGCCACATTATTGGGGCTGTTCTCGGCACGTCCCTTGGGAGTAGAGGATGGTTAATAGTCATGTTATAAGGCAACGTTTGAGTTGTGTGCGCGGGTGGATAGGGAGAGTAGGGAGAGGGAAACCCCATTGTTACAATTAATTTGACCACTTTCGATACTCTGCGTACATTATTATTACCAGTCACCAGCTCAACCTCCACACCGTTAGGGTCAGACGAGGCACAAATCAGCTGAATTATTGAAATCAGGGTGCACTGTTTAAATTATGGGTCGGCAACCGGTCGATCTCGTGACAACTTTCGGTCGATCACTTAAGAAAACTATATCGTCATTTTATTATTTTAAATGCACTAATGCGTCAAGTACTTTAAAATAATCTAGTGTGACCAAAATGACCATGATCGGTCATAATCGGTAATGATATAGTAAAATTAAATAGTTTAGTATAAAAATTTATAATTTATTTATTTTTTATAGAAAGTTAGGGACACGAGTATTTGAGTAAAGATTGAATCCAAGAAAAAAGATGTGTAGACAAAAAAAAAAAGAGTAACGAAAAGTGGAATGAAGAAACGATGGGTGATCGCAGGACCTTTGATAGCCGTATGAGTCGATTGGAGCCCAAGAAGATCACCAATCCCTGGAGAAACATTTTTATTTATCATAATATAGCTTGCGGATATGTTTAGCCTAGAACAACAAAATCTAATAATAAATAATATATATATACCCAGCATTAGCGCAACATGTAATGAATATAATAATATAATATATGTCTAGTAAATTGACCCTTTAAATAATTTACTATTTCAAATATCAGTAGAAATATAATATTATTTACTTAGTTGTTTATGTTTTGTTTGGAGCAAAAAAAATTATTCCTTGCTAAGCACTTTGGCACGAAGAATAAACATATATATATGTATAGGCCTATCGATTTTCTATAAATATGAGTGTATTAAAAGTTACTTTGTTTTAAAAATAATGAGCCCAAGAATAAAACCCGGGCCTTTTGGCTTAGCGCAGCAACACATTGTAATGAGATAATCATTTCACCATGGTCATTTTTGTGTGTAGCCAGACCACCGTAGAAAAAACCTTTTTTTAAATCTAATAATAAATGTAGCCAATATTGATAAAATACCCATAAACTTCGTTATCTTAAACCTTTGTCAGAGAGGCAGCTGCATAACACACCTTGACATATAAATATATTTAAATATATTTAAGTTGATCTTCAATCAGTGTCTCAAACCTAATTTTCAATTGCAACATTTACAATGTGGATGTAATAATCGATAAAATCTGTGGGAGAGGGTTGGGGGG
>CABFWB010000410.1:139906-154360 GCA_902151455.1 Timema bartmani | reverse complement strand
TGGAGTAGTTATCTGGTACAGTCCCGTCAAATATTTCTTGCCCTGGAAACAACCCACGAGCTATCCCTGTTAACAAGTGAATTGATAAATTTTAGTCAAGCTATGTCGATCAAGACCGATTTAAAATAATATACGATGTATAAAATTAGAAGGGTGAATTTTAACTTAATTCTTAAGCACACGTGTAGGCCTGTGTGGACAAATATATACTCAATTCACTTAATATGTGCTTGAATACCAGCTTACTGCGTCAGATTTAAGCACACCAGCGCATACTTAACTTTGATATTATGTGATAAAAATAAACTTAGTTAAAAAAAACTCTTAAGTTGTTTTAAGGAATTAGGCATAAATTGGCTCTATACTTAGATTTTTTGCGAACAATGTTTTAGAGAAATAATAAAAATAGCATTTGCAAATTTAAATATATATATATTTAATAATAATTAATATTGTTGTTTCATTGGAGGCTATTTGCCCATAAATATATATTTTTAGCTATAATTTAGATAACTGTGCCTTGTTTTGACATAGATATATTTTTTTAGCACCGCGTGGGGTTATATACATGTATTAATTCATGCTAATGTGCTATGGATGAGGACAGTTTAAGTTTAAAAGTAAGTGTAACAGTATTTGCGTGGAGTAAGAGTGGAAAACCATTTAAGATAAACCACTTTTCGTACACCTTACTGGTTGGTATTCAAGCCCCTATCTCCGCGTCATCAGAAGTCCAGTCTATTGAGAGAGTGACGCACTAGAGCAGGGATTCTAAACCAGTGTGCCGTGGCACCTAGGGGTGCCGTGAGATAATCCAGGGGTGCCGCAAGAATTTTAGGTGGGGAAATGTGAAGAAAATATAATAAAGAAAATATATTACCGTAATTTAGTTTTTCTCTGAATTGCACGTGCCACGGCACACGATGTGAAACAATTGATTCCATTTCGATGACTACATATTATTTATTTTTTGTGATGTATTTTAAATAATTACAAAATCAAAACACCGTTAAATGTTTGATAGGCTACCCTGATATATTCTACTTAATATGAAAAAAAAAGTGAAAAACAAAACGCTTACGAAAATTCTTACAAGGGTGCCACAAGCATAGAAAGGTTGAGAATCCCTGCCCTAGAATATAGACCATAGGTTGCCAAATAGCAGACCGCGGTCCGCATCCGAACCGCAGATACATTTTTAAGGACCTTAACGAGATAGCAATAAACATAAGAAATGATGCTATTTCGGTGGTGGGCGGGTAGTAGAAATGGATGGACAGCAATATTAAGTAAGTAAAATAACTAAAAGGAAAGAAAATAACGTTTTTGAATTAGTCTAGTCCTATAGGGCTTGTATTTGAGTAACTGTTAAGTTTTTCCGGAACTCGGAAGTATGTAAAGTTTTTAAAACGGACCTCCATCAAAAATAATTGGGGACCCCTGGCCTAGTACATTTGAACACCGTAGAGGATTTTTAGATAATAGCCAGTGGTGGTATGTATATAGATATTTATTAATATACGTCTACACAATTAAGGTAATAAATTATTTTGACTAAGGTCCTTCAAGCTACAGGCAAGGACAACTCAACGAAACCAAACATGGCGCTTTTTTTTTTATTATTTATTAGTGACGTCAAAACCGACAAACCGAAGAGCACTTTATACACACGAATATAGATTTTTAAAAATGAGAGTCATGTTTTACTAAAGATACTGTCATCGGAAACATTTTGAGAAATCGGAGCGATCCAAACATTGGAGCACTTCGTAGGCTGGAAACCTGCCAAACATTTTACTCGCTAGGGCCAGTTAGCCAAGTCGCCTTCTCTCTGCGTTTACTTAAGCTGGTGATTAATCTTTCAACAACTACTACTATTATTATTACTAACCCGAAAAGTGGTGGCCGAGAAGTTCAACTCATTAAACTCGCATCACATTTGTTTTACCGCCGTGGAAGAGGTCAGAATTTGAATTCCGTCAAAGGCTGATTTTGGAAGGGTTTCTTAATTTGATTTTCACTGTGTTGGTCTCCATTCTCTCTCCACGCTGATATAAGGATTCTCAATCAACCTCCTCATATACATCATTTATATTAAGTTAAAATGTCGTTCCCTGTTTCCAGGGTAAGAAAACCTCAGTAAAACTGTAACAGTGATATGTTCTCTCCTACTCAGCCCCGATTTGACCAATCACATGATAATGACAATATTCTTCATATTATATAAGTAAATCTCCTTGAATTATTGGGAGAGATCGACAAGTTGCAAAAGCTTAATGCGCTATCCACCCTCCACCCCCCTGTGCCCTACTCCCTTCCCCCGTTAACTTCCTCATAGTACACTTTTGTTAATTTGAATCGAATCCCGGCCTCTATGGAAGTTTATTAATTAGAGCGTGCTGATGAATCCCGTGAAGAGATACTTATTTAGAGCTCAATATTAATACAACCCTTCCCCAAAATAGCAAAAAAAGAGTTAAAGAGTCTAAAAAACTTCATTTATATGTTTAGTATCCTTGTTTATTTTCCAAACTTAAAGAGTTGTATTGCCCGCTGGGTATGTAAGCTTATTTACAATATTAGAGATGAGAAACATAATTTATAGAAACTGTAGCCATGTTAGCGTTAGATGAGCGTTGAAAACCAGTTAGTAAAAAAAAAAAACTCGTGACCGAGAATCAATCCTTGACTTTCTTTTCACTGGTAAACGGGAATAAACGAGAATGGCCCCCTTATCCACGTATCCACTAGTGTGGGGGGGCCCATCATTCGTTGTGTCAATTATACATTTTTAATTTATTTTTTTATGTTAATAACCTAAAACAGGTTTTTACTAGTGTGTCGTTGCCCTTCAGAATCCTAAAAATAGCCACATTCTCTGCTCAGACTATTCCTTCCGTCCATGTTTCCCGTTCGCCACGAGGATTTCAGTGAGTTATGACACCCCCCCTCCCCCATAACAGAGAGATTATATCGTTGAAATAAATAGGGAGAAAACCTTGGCTAGGGAGCATAACTTTTGTTCTAAAATAAACATTTCTCTAATAATTTCACTGCCATATCGTATATTTAAAAATGCTATCGTATTGAAATGTTTATTTTAGAACAAAATATTTATATATTCAGAGAGTGAAAAAAAAAAATTTTCTAACAAGAAAACTAGAAGGTAAAAAATCCATTCCTAGCTCGCTTGAACACACTTAACTAGGAGGGTTAGCTTGTATCGGTGGTCATACGGTCTAAGAATTAGGTCTGGTAGTATAATTTATTGCTGGTGACTAGGCGGTAGGAGTTATTAGAGTCACAATCGGGTGTATTTAACAGGTTGGCCTCTCAAACTCTAGAACAAAATCCAACATAATTCTCGGTTTTCTCGACAAGAAAAATAATTTTACCGACTTTAGAGAAAGTTTTCCCTTAAGTTGTGAGACTTTGAATAAATTTATTACTTATTTACCAACTATATGGCAATAATAACTCGAAAGTTCACTGCCGCACTTACAAAAGTACGCGACCTATCTCTATCTTGAGCAAGTTCTATCCAGTCCACCTAAATACACCCCATCTCTTTCAGGTAGATTCTAATGTTATCCTCCCACCTGCGTCTTGCATGGGTCTCTTCCTATAGGGTTTGTCAGTCAATACCCTGAGCACGGTTCTAGATTCTCGCACTGCATATCCTGCCCACCGTAATCCTACGAGACTTGATTACCCTAGCAATGTCTTGAGATGAGTACCGGGTATGTAACTCATCATTATATAACCTCAACTCCCTAGTATCTTCATCGCTTTTTGGAGCAGATATCTCCCTAAGCACTTTGTTTTTTATTTGTTTTGTTAAAGGTGTGTTGAAGACTCTACCAAATTTAATAAATACCTGAGTAAATGTATTATTTCTACTCAAAGCTTAGGTCAGTAGGCTATTGGAGTCGGGCATAATTCATACCCTTACAAACTTAATTATGTCTTAAAACCCTCAATCCTTGGTACCGGCACAGATTTATCTGATTGCCAAACCCTTCCTTCACCTCTGACAAGGTGTGTATTAATCACAGCTTGTGAATGTGAGGAATGCCAGGCCTCCACCGTGGTTCGGATTCCACGTTAAACTGTAGGTCCTCCATTTCATCTCACAATCACCCTACCATTACACATTAACGTAAGTGCGTATAACCCGAACGGGTAGTAAGACGCGGTGCTAGTAATAATAATAATCTTAAAACCCTTTTAATTATTTTAAGATGTGTTTTTGTTTAAAAATAATACAAACGATCTTCTGTTGGTAGACTTCGTCACAAGCCACCGCTCCCTTCATCCTCATCATGTATTTTTTAAGGTCTGGATCAGAAAGTTATTCCACTAGTGATGTATGCTCAGTCACGAGTAGGGAGTAGACAAGTTAAACAATAGTGAGTACACACATGTGCTACATCCAATGGTGGCGAGATTGTGTAGTGGAGAATAGAAATTTTTTTTTTAAAAAAAGTGTCCCCTTATTCAAAGGCGGTTTTGGGAACTCAATCCCGGAAAATGTTAGAAAATTGAATGCGCTTAGAAGCTATTTAGAAAGAAAAGTATTCGTCTGGGAACATTTTGAAAATTAGACTCTTGTCCAAGATAATTGGAGGGGTCCTCCCTCAGGAAAACTTTTTAAACATTGATAATTTGCCCGGGTTTTTTTCCCCGATGCACAAAATTAAAGCATGACTCCTGGTTTTCCTGATCAGAAGCAACCTTAGTAAGCACCCTCCCCCCCACCCCAAACCCCCCAATGCTTTTCACTCTACCTCTACGTACATGCAGATACATTTACTTTTGATTATACCTTCATCATCCCTATACTATTTGTATGACTAGCGGGTAGAAAGACGCGCTGCAAAAAAAAACTGACAAAAAGAAAAACCTAACTGTCAAATAACTTTATTCTTATATCTTTCCGACAATATCCTCATGAATGCCCTTATATCGTGAAGTCCTATTATTTTTATTTTCTAAAATGCAAGAAACCCCGCCATCTTTGAGATGACAGAAAAACTTAGTTAATTCAGTTCGAACCAGGCGTTACGATGTCACAGTATTTTGAGTTCTTAATTAGTCAAAATGCAGTGGTTTTTAATATAACGAAAAACCAAATAATTATGTACTTCTTTCAAAATTACATATACATGCCTAGTAGATACAATGTAACAAAATATAAATAAATGCTTGTAGTAAGATTTAGATAAATGCAAGTAAATTTATGTGGATTATATTGATTTCCGACCATTGATTATATTTTCTCATATTAACATCGCCATAATTTGTCATTTTTATCGCAAATAAATCCGTAGCCCTGGACTAAGGTAATTAGTTAAATTGAGGCTTCACTTTACAGACAAAACAAACTTAGACACCTGCAGACGAGCTATAAGTATGATTTTGGTTGGAAGAACAGTATAAGTTAGTTACTAAAGTTATTAAACCAATTTTAATATATTCATACATAAGGACATGTTGTCTGCTTCTGTCACTTGACCGCAAAGAAATATGTTAGCATTTTTCCTACTGTTTTTCCAACCAAAATCAGGGTATATTGAATGTTTTCACAACCTCGCTTTGCGTTAACAACCCACACTCATCTGCCGAATGTCTTCGAACTTGCCCGGAAATAGCCGACCACACAAACTTCGGCTATCGTATGGGAAAAAAAGTTTTTTTTAGCATCGAGTCTTACTACCTGTTCAGGTTATACGCATATGTATTAACTATGATAAAGAGTTAGGGATGAAGGTTGAATTTTTTAAAGAAAGTGTACCCGCATTTTCGTGGAGGGAGCGTGGTTGGTACACCTGACCGAGATTCCAACCCCAATCTCTTTCATCGGTATTCTAATCTATTTCGAGAGTGACGCCTTAGACCATGCGGCCGTCTAAGCGTGAGAGAGCCCATTTAAATATAAGGAAATAATATATTTATGGCTGCTGCCCCCCGCTTCGGCTTGATTAGCTGAGAGCAGGCCTTAAGGCGTCATGCTCTAAGCATATTGGATTTCCAGTGACATAAGGCTGGAGTTCGAACCTCATCTGGGTTCTGTATTATAAAGAGTGATTTTAAAATGTGATTCATCACCGGTTTTCCCAGATCTCTTCGCGCTAATACAACAGAGTACTTCCTTTAAATGAACCTCCAAATCACCCGATTCGGTGGCCGCATAGTCTTAGGCGCTAGTCTCGGAATAGATCGGGGAGATCGGAGTTCGATCCCGGTTGGTTGTAATGATGGTAGTTTTCTAAATTGTTTTACACTCTCCTACGCAAATGCGGGTGCACTTACTTTAAATTTAACCTTCATCATCCATAACACATAAGTGCAATTTAGTAAATAGGCGTATAGCTCGAATGGGTAGCAATACGCTGTGCTAAAAAAGTACAAACTCCATAGTCTTACCTCAAAGATTAAGACGTTATATAATCTGTAAGAACTAAAAAAAAAGTTTCAAAATAAATAAAAAACACTTCTAATTGTGTCAAATCAATATTTCATAAAACTTTGCTTCGATGCGATATCTGATCTCAACCTAATTATGTTTGCAAACTAACCGGTTGATTGGGAATCACAAAGACATCTCATTTTTCCAAGTGTGTTAGCTTTCCTAACTAATAGAGACAGTTTTATTACTCGCGTGAATTTCTGCAGTAAGAGCAAAAATAATCGCGTTGAAACCGATTTCAATCAACTCTTATTAATGGATGCAGTGAGGTCTTTTGAATTATGAAATTGTCAGTTGTGACGAAATTTAAAATGGTCTGGACAGATTGTTTACCTCATACTTTTAGCAAGTCAAACATAATTTGGAAAAAGAAGGGTTTCTAGATATGAATACAGTTGTAGGGGGAAAAAAAAAAGAAGCTCATAGCCACGTTTTATTAGAATCCGGTTCGAAAGGAAACATACAATCGCAATGACGTCACATTGAAGATAAAAATGTAACATAAATATGAAAAACATTCCGATCGATGCCAAAAAAAAAAGTCATGAAGAGGGGACCCAGTCTATGTTTCTTATGTCTATATAAATATATTATTTTTGGACTCTTAAGAGTGGCTGTTGAGTTTAAAGCCCTAGAGTCGATGAACTTTTTGAACTGACTGTACCAATGTGTTTTTGTAAACCACGTCTTACTACTCATGGGTATTTTTCACCGCGATTAGTACCAGTGCAATTACGGCACTGGAATAGGGATGACCAAGATATAATTTTACGTAAAATGTACCCTAATTTTCGTGGAGGTAAAGTGGGAAAACGTTTAGTTAAAACCACCCTCGCTTATAGGGATTCGAGCCCCAATTTCCCCGTTATCGGCACTTTAGTCTAGCAAGAGATTGGCGCGTTAGACTATGCAACTACCAATGCAGGCTAAGGGCCAGTTTCATAGTCAGACTTAGTACGCCTAAAGTGTGAGTCGATACTAAATACAGGACGACACCTACCTAGACCAAAATGGAATGGGCCAGTTTCGCATATGAAACTGGCCCATTCCATTCAATTTCAGGTAGGTGACGTCTTGTATAGCGCCGCACTTGAGGCGTACTAAATCTGACTATAAAACTGGCCCTAAACGTATTTAATTGAACAAAAGTGTGAGAGAATCTTTTCCTCTTACTAAATTATACCATGAAAATATAACACACTGACTACTGTACCCTTCATCTATCCTTAAAAGTAGCAAAATAATCTTGCATTATTACACTACGCTATTACTTCTTAGATAGAGCCATAATGTAGTCCGACAAATTAAGACCGGTACTTTTTAGGAAAAATAGATTGTACATATTAAGAACGACGAACAAAACTAGAGCACAGTTAAAGTTTTAAATGTGGTATTAATAGATTATTATTAAATGGTTTTACAAATGCGTCAATACAAGGGCTATCAGCAAAATTTTAATTAATAAAATTATGAAAGTATCCCAACAAATATTACATATGTGTGTATAGAGAACTACATATATTAGAAAAGGCACTATATTTAAATAGTACTCTAAAAATATACACGAGAATCACTTCTTTATCATAAATGTGGTACAGTGTTTCTTTAAAATTAAAACTTTTTTAATTTAAAAAATACATTAACTTTTTACGTGGAATCTTAATGACTCAAGGTGTTGGTGTTCCAACTATAGTTAATATTCCTAAAGTGGAGCTGCCTTTAAATTTTGCTATAGGGTCCAGTCTGACATAAAAATGTTACTAGATATATTTTCACTTATTCATACGCCAAGACATGTGATCTGCAGCTGTCACTTTTTAAATATATTATCAATACCTATAAAAATAACACAAATAAATATTGGAATATAATCAATGTTAGCAACGAAAATAATTGTTTGTATTTTTTAAATGGTCCTTCTTATGAAAATTGGACTGTAGATATTCTCGTATCAGTAGTTTTTAATAATAATAGCTTATTTACATTAAGTTCAACATAATATCGGTGTGTTGGTTCCAGTTTTACACAAACAAAAAAGTAGCGGCAATAACTAATTAACATAAATATTGTTTTTGTAAAAATTTCGATAAATATTCCTACACCTTAGTGCAGTCGGTAGCGTGTCCATCTACTGAGCTTAGGGTCCTGGATTCAATTTCCAGCGGTGCTGAAAACTAACATTTGTGAAATTTGGATATCCCCTTTCACAGTGATGAATTAACGGCCGGGGTGCTGGTTGTTGTGTCTGTTCTAGATTTAAGTTAGTTTATAAGTCATGTGCTGATATAATCAGTTGGTTCAGTGAGTGCACGTTAAATACCTCAAATAAATAAAAATGTTTTCTTTAGACTGAATAATAATATTAGTATAATAAATTCAAACACATATAACCAATTTTCATACAGTGTTACAGTAATGAAGTCTGACTAATAAGGCTGTTCAGTTACTATAATAGTCGCTTCTTAGGCAACTTAAACATATGAAGGCTAAAAGAAGAAATAAGGGGAAAGTCCCATTTTAACTCTAATTGAGTAGGTGCTGCCATCTGTTAGACAATCATGACACCTTTCTCATACAATTTATATTACGGTTAAGAGAGGCCTCTGTCGTATTTTAACTATTCATGAAAAAAGTATTTGCTGAAGTCCTTATGGTGTTTGAGATTTAAAAGATATTGTTCTGGAAAATGTTTGTTTTAGGACTTTCCCCCTTATTTCTCCTGTAGCCTTCATATATTAACAGCTTGTAGCAGATAGATTCCTTGTTGGTCATTTATTTGAATACTATCGAATCAATTATTTAACCAAACTAATAATTTTTTTTATGAATAAGTAGGCCTATGGTAAAAAAAAACAACAGCTTGTATTGGATATTTTGAAAAATAAATTAACACACATCCATATAGGTTGACACACGAACTAAAACAAAAACTTGTTCGGTTTGTAGTTGTAGATTACATGTAGATAGAGGTTCGAATCTTTGCCGGGTGTACAGAGTTTATTTTTTCTTTAATTATTATTTATTTGCAAGCAATTGGAGGTACATTTTCTCCAAACAATTATCTTCTGACCCCTAACCCACAAGTGTAGTTAAAGGTAGATATACTGGTTGTGTAGTAAGATGCAGTGTGATAAAAAATAATTGAATGTGGCGTTACAAGCCTATAAACAAAGGGAGTTGAGAGCTTGTTTTAAGATTTATAGTTGGTGAGGAAGGTAATTGGTTAGAATTATTTTAACCACTGCATCTTACTACCAGTTCATGTTATACGCATATATGATAATTATCTACTCTAATAGGATAAAGATTAGGAAGGGATCGTTTTAGAGGGCTGCTTTCGTGGAAGAAGAATGAGAAACCATTTAGGAAAAATTACCCTCACTAGACCCAATTGGGATTCGAAACCCGATCTCCCCGTCATCAATAGTCCAGTCTAAAACGAAGATTGACGCCATTAGACCATTCTGCCACTAAAGTGGGAGGTGGTGAAATTAATGTTTTGGAATTTGGTTACTGTATTGTTCCCATATTTTTTTAGGGGAGGTAAAGCACTATAGTATATATAGTTCATATATAGTATATAATAAAAATGTAAAAAAAAAGGTAACTTTATTTTAATCTTGACTTCCACTAAGAATTCTTGAAAAACCACACAAGAGAATTTAATCAACTTTTATTTCTTCTCACAACTCTTCAGGAATGAACAAGGACTATAGTCTAGGCGTCTAGAGCAATTTAAATGGAAATGTGAAGGTTTCATTTCCCTTCACATTTTGTTAACAACTATTCTGTATTTAATTCCAATTTATAAACGAGAGTAATACAAGATTGCTATGTGTGGGAGAAAGCACAATACGCGAATTGGAGTACGCTATTTAGTATTCCATAAGCCTCGAGAATGGTGGGAGTAATGTGAGGCGCTAAGGGTCACTCCTATTGAGAGAAAAGAAATCAGTTTCTCACGATCTCAGAAGTTGGCTGCAGTTGCAAAACAAAGAAATATACAACTGAGCTTTGAGCTAATATTAAATGAATGAAAGCTGTTGGCTGATTCAAGGCAAATTATTCAACATTGTAAAAATCTTGTTTGTATTAAGTGCTAAAAAAAATACTTTATTTCGTTTAAGAGCCTTCATAATACCAGGCCCAACTCAGCTCCCGGCTCTCATCTGCATATATATGTGTGTGTGTGTGAGAGAGAGAGAGAAAGAGAGAGAGAGAAAGAGAGAGAGAGAGAAAGAAAGAGAGAGAGAAAGAGAGAGCGTGCGAGAGAGAGATATATGAGAATAAAAAGGAAAAGAAAATACCTACAATATGCCAGAAAGTGTGCTGAGCATTAGTATTTGAATGAATACTCAAAATTTTCCGCGGTGACGATGGGGGCCAAAGTGACAAATCTTCTTGTTAATAACTACAGTATGTCCCTATTGTGACAGAATGAAGATCTGTGTATGGTGCTTATCTGTGAAGACATTCTAAAATGGTGAAAAACAGCCTTTTCAATGCAGTTTTTATCCAAATATCACTTAATATTTCAACAATGTTCAGTATTAAAAACTTCTGTTAACTCTTTTATCGCCATAAATGTTTAATCAGAAATCATCCACGTGCAGTAGTGTTCGTGTAAATTTACTATTTCTAGCTGACTGTATCACAGAGTTGATTGTCAGGTGGTGCAGCGCGCTCTTAGTAACCAGTGCAAATATTGAACACTATACACAATATTTTTAAACAGTTTCGATAAAAATAAATTGGTCATCTCAAAAAGCCCACGTTTCCACGTTTGGCAAAACTCAACTTACCCACATTTTTAATACTACCCTACGAGGCGTATTTTCCATGCAAAATTACAGCTTTAATTATGCTTCTCTATATTACATTATGTAAGAATTGTTTTGGAAAAGATGATATTTCTGGAATTGTGGCCCTTTCTAACAGATCTTTTGTCATTCCTCCCTCCCTCCTTCCCTGTAAAATTTAGATTTGTGAAAGCATGGCCTTTTCGAAATGAACTAATCATATGGTTTTAAATTGATTGAACACACAGGACAAATTTGGCTGGTGTGATTAATATCGGTTTACCACCTTATACCAAATAAAGGAAAAAAAGTTTGAATTATGTACCACCACTTGACCTTGAAGAGTCCATAACCCCCATTCTACCTTTGGAAAACCATGATTCTTTGCCCCTAATTAGCGGGTTTCAACCTCACGTCTTGAGCCATTGCGCAGATACGATTAAAATTTACCACATTCTTAAAGTGAGCGCATTAGGTTTAACAAAAGACTACAATACACCTGGCCTGGATCTATTATGGATAAACCGTTATAATATCTAAAGAAGTCGAGTTGTGACGATTGTATTTAAAAATAATCTTCTTTTATCACAAACCAAACAATTTTATAATTTTGACTCGCTTTGCTCGTTGGGGGCTTCGCCCCCAAAACCCAAATGATTTTCTTTGCTAGTGGATGTAAACTACAGTAGCTCCATGACTTATTTGGTGCTGACTGACAGCTCACAGCTGACTTCTTACACTCAATATTTAGCTATATACCTAAATTTTGACTGTCAGAAGTTACAGCTGCTAAACACATGTTTTTGAAGATCATATGGTTCAGCGTAGGGATACATAATTTGGTCTGGTAACTTTTCAAAGCCGTCAGCTGTCAGCTGTCAGCTGTGAACTGTCAGTCAGCACCAAAGAAGTCATGGAGCTACTGTAATGTAATTCCAGCGTTGTTTTGAACGTGACAACATAAAGTTACCGGAATTGTATTGTATATACCGCACCGACTATAAAGTTGCTCCACCATTTTGAATTTTTTGGGGGGGTTAAAAATTAAAATTTTAAACTTTTTTGAATTTTCCCGTCGGTTACAGGCTAGAAGCTATAAGTTTGCTAAATTTCAAGTTTCTAGCTTATCTGGAAGTGGGTAAACATTAATGTCGGTGAGTTAGCCATTCGGCTTTATACTAGTACAATTTATAAATTTTTCTATCACTTTTATGATGAATCTAAAATGAAAAATATTTTCTAGTGAACTATTTTTTATTCCATCAGTCTCTTATTATTTATATGGTTTATGGTCATACATCAATAATTTATTTTTATTTTGTATCCAACCCTCAAATTAAGGGTAGTTTACAAATGATTAATTTTTGAAAACTATTCAAAACTTTTAAAAATTGGCTAAAACCCTTTTGTTCAAAATGGGAGTATGAGGAATGTTTTACAGTATCAATAAACATGTATGTTCCTTTTTTTTAAAGAAAAATTCAGGTTAGCTTACTGATGACTGATTTTTTTTTAAATTGTTGGCAGAACTTATAATAGACTATTTAAGAAAATATGTACGATAGGTTTCTAAAACAAGATTTGTGCAAAAATTACAATAAATCCTGTGACCCGGACCGACAAGAAAGTAGACTTGTGATTTTTAAAATGAGTACAAGTCGTAGCTACTATATTAAACCCAAATTGATGATAAAGCTATACTTATTTGATATGCTAGTTACTATCCATAAAATTGTAATGGCCCGATATATTTATATTGTACTTTAGTGCCAATATGCTGGTTACGAGCGTATGTAATAATATTTCATTCAAGGGCAATCCGGTCTTGATGCCTTATACCACGTGGCCACCAGTGTTGTTGGCACTAATAGCTACTCTATGTAAACTCGTGTGGAAAAAAATACAATTTTGATAAATTGTCTTTACCATCCGCTCCATTAACCACGCGGTTTAAAGCGATTGACTCACCTTATACTTGGTCTTTACTGAAGAGGATACCAGGGTTCAAAACACTGGTGATTTGAATTGGGATGGTTTTCACATTCGGCGTTGGCGTTTTTGTCACAACCCTTCCAAATGCTTGGAGCCATCACAGCAACCACTTTTTCAACTATGTTTGTATACAGTCTTTGTTTAAACAGAAAATAAACAGAGCACGTCTAGCGAGTGCGCGTCCGACAAACGGGTGCGAATGATTATAGACTGGGCATAAGCAAACCTCTGGCCTCCAAGCGAATCGCTCTCACTATAAATGAGGCCTAAGGCGCCACTCCTAATAGAGCTGATAGAGCCGATGACAAGATTTCGGGGTTCAAATCCCGTTCTTGTGTAACGAGGGTTGATTTTCTAAAAGGGGTTATTCACTCCCTCTCCCTGTAAACTTGGGTACACTGCACCTAAATTAAAATCTTCCTCGTCCCTAACACATTAGCCTGGTTAGTACATATGTGTACAACTCGAACCAATAGTAAAGACGCAATGTAGAAATAGTAAATACGCATAAAATGTTTTATCTTATTTGCTTGATGACTTGTCGATCTTGGATGAATACTGTGATGTGGGACACGTACGTGTATTTCAAGTTCGGGAGCCTCTCTGGAGATGATACATATGGAGGAGTCTATTTCAAGAAGGTATTTATTTACACGAGTTATTTGTTGACTCACTAACTTCTACCCCACCGTGTTTTGACAGCGCAACAAGCGTACAACTGACCATGACATAAATATGGTTTGTATTTCAAATTAGCAACGTATCGTTGATTCAGTCAAAGTTGTGTTTCTCCAATATTTCTAGGTATTCAGCGCATCCATTTATCCAAGTAGAAGGTGGATTTATTCAAAACCCTGGCTCAATGACAGTTGCTGGTTTTTAAATTGATCCATCATTTATGTATGAGTTTGTACCAGTAACCAGACACGCAGCTGTGTCGCCACATAAAGAACTTTATTTTACAGGTCATTTTGATACATTTTTATGTTACAGTACACCATTCTGTGTGTTCTGCAACTATAATTATTTTGACATAATAATTCGGTTCATTTTGACAGCGCTAGGAAAAAATTTAATATAATCACTTTTCAATGCTGGCTAATCTTATTTATTTTATTTAGGATATATTAGTTGTTATTCCTATGGCTTTTATACTAGGTTATTATTTTCATTTTTCTTTTTTTTGGGGGGGGG
>CABFWB010000410.1:81373-126018 GCA_902151455.1 Timema bartmani | reverse complement strand
AAAAAAAAAAAGAAAAGAAATTAACTTACCTAAATGTATTTAATCGGGCCTCTGCTGTTTAACACTTTCCACTAATTTGTTTATTTTATTTTTAGCACCGAATCTTACTAACCGTTCGGCTTGTACGCATAAGTACTAATTAAGCTAATTGATCATGATATAGGGAAGGTTGGATTTAGATGAAGTGGACCCGCATTTGCGTGGAGGGATAGTGAAAATCATTTAGGAAAACCACCCCCAGTTCACCCGACTTAGATTCGAACCTCGATCTCCCCGTCATCGACAGTTTGGCTCAACACAAAATAAGCGCGTTAGTTAACTACGCCACTGAGGTGGGTAATTTGAATATTCTTGTTTTAATTGTATTAATTAGTGCTATTCACATGCAGGAATCTATTTGGAGTCGATTTCGCTGCTTCATTTTAGTATTTACCATTGTGGAAAATCCCTTTTCACATAAATAAGTAGAAACAAAGGGCAGCAAATTTTGAATTTTGATGGTAAAAAGATGGGAATTATTTGTACTATCCGTGATTTATATTATCCGTGCTTCCCCTCCCCTCCACTATCCCGGCAAATCGAGAGTCTACTGTTCTTACATGCTTATTTACAATCATCGAATTCCTTCTTCCAAAACATAAAATCTAAGATAATTGACTTCAGTAATAAGCAAATAATATTTTAAATACTTTTTTTAAGGCCCCAGAAAACTTTTTGCGGCCCCCCGCCCCGGTTAAAAATCACTATCCTATACCACGTCTATAGCATTACTGAACATGAATGGATGGGCAACAAGCGGGTTTTTACCTCTCGTCTGAAAGCAACCTCAGAATTGATCGCGCGATAAAATATCTCTCGTTTGAAAGGGCACCTAGGGAGGGTAGATGAGTGTAAGTGTAATAATTTTTTCTGTAATTATCTTTTGTGAAAATAGCGATGGAAATGTGCAGGGGCAGGTAGGCAACTGGCATAATGAAGCGACACACATTAATACAGTGGCATGGGCATTTATTGGTAAGCTTTAACACACGTGATCATAAGATTGCAAAGTTCACAGTAACTGTTCAAACTGTCGCCCACCATTGTACATGCATGCGATACGATTGACGAAACAGTTGGAGTTATACAGAGTAGTGCGATATATACGAGACGACAGGAGTGGTACATGGAGGTACGATATATACGAGACGACAGGAGTGGTACAGGGAGGTACGATATATACGAGACGACAGGAGTGGTACAGGGAGGTACGATATATACGAGACGACAGGAGTGGTACAGGAAGGTACTATATATACGAGACGACAGGAGTGGTACAGGGAGGTACGATATATACGAGACGACAGGAGTGGTACAGGGAGGTACTATATATACGAGACGACAGGAGTGGTACAGGGAGGTACGATATATACGAGACGACAGGAGTGGTACAGGAAGTTTAGTATTTATAACAGCAGTAGTGATACAAGGAGGTAATTATGATACTAAGGACGTATAAACCATACCCTCTTGTGTGCGGAGCATTACAACTGGGCCACGAGGCCGATTAGATCTTAATCACACAGGTGAATTGGGCCACTTTCACTGACTAGGAGGATTATAAAAGATATAGATCTCTTAAAAGCTTAATAGCTTATTTGGAACACGCCCATAGGTGAATTGCGCCACGTTCACTTTCCAAAACATAGACATATATTAATTTTATCTACTCCACCTTACTCTGCTTACAAGTAATACAAGACATAATTTTATATAGAAATTTTACTTGCTTTATTCAAGTTCGTCGTTGTTGGTAAACATTTGTAGGAATGCTAAACCATGTTAAGTCTTTTACAGATTTGTTGTCGGTAAACATTTGTAGGAAACTGCTTTTACAAACTGACATTTGGTGGTTAGGTTAGGTTAGGTTAGGTTAGGTTAGGTTAGGTTCCTAGTTCACAGACCGCTCGCTCGCAGCGTGGCCGGATGGAATGACGTCACCCGCCTAGCAGTGCTGCGAACTGTACGGTGAGAGACGAGATAGTTAAACGACAACTGAGGAGAGGTCAATCCCGAACCATACTAGAGCCTAAACTATTTTACCGATTGGACTGAAACTTCGTATCTAGGGTTTTCATAAGGTTCTAGAGACAGGTTTTTGGAACTATCCCTCTACCTCTAAAATTGAAGGGTAGTTTACTGAAGGAAAAAACAACAATAAATAGATATTTATCGGACACCCTCCTGGATTTGATACGTTTACAGCCTTATTGAAATTTGTGGTGTTGTGTTCTGGCGAAAGCTCCAGAAATCGAAAGGGGTTGTCCATAGTTTGTTTATATGTCTATGCACGACCTTATCTCAACAGGTGTACGTGGCCCAATTGGAATGCAATTAATCAATTAAGTTGACATGTAGACGTGGCCCAGTTGTAATGTAGATTAACGCCTCCCTTTTCAAACGGAGATCATAGCTTGTTTACGTGGCCCAATTGTAATGCGCCCCTTGTGTGATATATAGATGAGAGACTTCAAAGTTCGAGGATTAATTAATTAATTAATTAAATGCATATTTAAATACTTTATTAATGCTAGTAATGCGTTTTCTTTCATCATAATAATACATAATGTATATCGAATTGCTTTAATAGAGGTTTGCGAAGGTCGCTTCAAAGCAAAGTTGTCACCGTAGTCAAATGCAAGTCTTATAGCTATTGTAGAAATAATTATGAGTTGAAATAATGTATTATTATTATTATTATTATTAGCACCGCGTCTTACTACCCGTTCGGGTTACACGCACTTACGCTAATGTGTAATGGTAGGGTGATTGTGAGATGAAATGGAGGACCTACAGTTTAACGTGGAATCCGAACCACGGTGGAGGCCTGGCATTCCTCACATTCACAAATTGTGATTAATACACATCTTGTCAGAGGTGAAGGAAGGGTTTGGCAATCAGATAAATCTGTGCCGGGACCGAGGTTTGAACCCCGGACCCCCAGCACAGAAGTCTGACACCTTACCCCTAGACCACCAGGTCACCGAAATAATGTAATATTTAATTATATATTTCAAATCTGTTAGTAAATGTATCGACATTTTCTTATTTCTTTGAAATGTCGAGGTGAAGGACATTTTTTTGACCTTCGATTTTAACATTTCGAAGATTCGCTCAACTCTATTGATTAATATTTGACTATACAGTTTTCATCCTTACTCCATTAATGTTATTAAATGCATTTAGTGCGGAAAAAGATAAGATAAGATAAGTTAAAAAAAAAAAAGAGTCATAACAAAAAATAAACATCACCTTTATAGTTGCAACTAGTTCTATACATTTAAATTTAAATTCAGGTTTATATGTAGATATATTGTCATTGATATTTGTACCTTAAACTATATATTGAAAAAAGTTTTTATTTGTACCTGCGTAGGTGAGCTGCGGCCTAATCTTGAAATCGTGTACGAGTTGCGGCCCGGATTTTTGAGAGACACATATGAATTGCGGCCCAATCACTTCAGAGAGAGAGAGAGGTATAATTTGATTCCACCTAGTTAGCAGTGAGCTTTCTATCATGCTGTCTTGAATTTCAGATAGAAGCTATCATCGTTTAGTGTCGAAATCCCTCGTAATATCCAAATTTACTTAGTTCTTGTCGTTCAATAGTTTTGGCAGAAATTTGAAGGTTAGGTTAGGTTAGGTTAGGTCTACATCCTGGGCCGCAATTCGTACGTGGCTCTAAAAATGTGGAGCCGCAATTCAACTGTCTCTTTAGAGGTAAACAACTCGTGCGGCCGCAGCTCGCCTGCAGCCTTAACGTCAATGTGTGGTGTGCATAAAAAACATAAAGTAAAATAATATTTATAATGTGTGTATGTCTCTGTTATTATTTTTTAGTTTTTTTCTTAGCACCGTATCTTATTACCTACTTGGATTATACGCTTTATGTCACATTTAAAACAGTAGCTTAGTTTCATTTTATTGATCTGTTATTATATACTTAAATATATTTGTTTATAGTTTTGTTTGCCTTTATTATGTATTATGTTATTTTAAGGGCACCATAATACTTTTCATATAATTGTAATGAATATCAATATATATTTAAAAAATTTAAACTCCTGTTGGCGCATGTATGTTTTAGAGATATTTTTAAAGTCTAGTGATTTATTAAACTTTATAATCATGTTTTAAAAAGAACGTGTGAAAAAAGCGTATTAATTTCATACACTTTCAGTATACTACACATTAGTTTCCACAAACTTCTAAAATAGCATAAAATATCACAGATTAATAGCGTCTTTTTTTTTAGAAAAAAAGTGTATTAATATATTCCCTTTGAGAGATAATACTACAAATAAACACACACATCATACATACAAACTACACAGTATACACAACTATGAAAATAAGCTTACAAAAAAAATAGAGCCCTTTCAAACAACACGAAATGTTCTACACTAAAAAAAAAGATAAATTATGCATTTAAATTGTACCAGCTATATAAAGCGCACTAACAACATTTTCACAAATTATAATTCTCATCCCGAGCAATAGGTTTGTTCAATCAACTGAACAAATTATTAGGAATATTATGTTCCATTATTCTTTTTTGTATATATTGATATATCTATTGTATTCATCACTCAAATAGCAGTTTTTTATATTTTAAAGAGAATATAATATAAAGAGGCAATTTACCCACAGTGCTGGGCACAAGGAATAAATTACAGGATCTACAACACTAGTTTACTGGTGAAAGAGAGGTCTGGGTTCAAGTCCCGGAACGATGTATTAAGAATACTTTTTAGTTAGTAAGTTGCCAAAATATTGCCCTTTATTTACGTTTCCTACACTACCACCTTGAAGAACACTATTTTTAGAATAGCCCTGGTGGATAGTAAGACGCGTAGCACCGAAAAATGTCCCTGCCGGATAATAGCCAAGTTTATTCTGAACGAATTGTATCGTGTAGCTGTGCTAACATTGGGAAAGTGTCCCCCTTGTGAAAGGCAATTTAGTGGCCGCACACAGCAGGGAATACTGGTTTAGTTCCAGCTATGCGGGGTAAAGCTAATATTTATATATGTAGTTCTCAAAACGGGAAATTAAATATGTAGGAACACTTAAAAGGTCACGTTAATGTTTTTTGGCGCGTTAAAATCACGAACGGATGGGTAAGTTATATCACACGTTCGTGGTTATACGCTTACGTAGGCCTACTTGTTAGGGATTAGGATGGTCGAGCTTAGAGGAAGTGTACCCGCATTTTAATGGAGGGAGAGTGGAAAACAATCTAGGGAAACCACCCTCGAAAGGGATTGAACCACAATCTCCCCGTCTTCGGCAGCCTAGTATATTGCCGTGCGGCCACCGAAGTGGGTATAAATAATATTTTATAAGAAAAAGTAGCGTGAAGGAACTTTACCTGTAATTTACTCGAAAGGTGGACGAAAAAATATGAATAAAAGTATTAAAGTAGGCCTACACCACATTACAATTTCACATAGGTCCAATTTAACAATGTCGGGCGTACTAACAATTTGAAAAACCTTGGATACTATGTAGGTTTGTGATATCGCATACAAAATATCATCAAACAGTAAGAAAACCTTGATATGCGTAATCTATTTTAAACATATTCTAGAGTCTAGACCATTTATTTTGAAACCTGCACTGGAGAGCACGTGGATTAGATTGTCTTCATCTTTTGATATATCCACCAAGCCTATCTCCCTCCACCCCACCTCCCTCTTGTTCATCAACATTAAGAAAATATAAAGTAAGCTACACACTATGAATGTTTTTAGATGCATTTTAATTACAAGAATTATTAACTGATTGAGTCTGCCTGCAAGGCCTAGGGTCCAAAGTTTGATTCCTGGCTTGGCCGAAAAATTGATTATTGGTGAAATTTGGGTTTCCCCCTTTCACAGTGACAAGTTAAATGCCGGAGGGAGATTGGATCTTGAGTCTCTTCTAGATTTAAGTTGGTTTATAAGTCGTGTGCTGATAAAATCAGTCGGGTCAGAAACTACACTTTAATTAAATACCTTTAGTAATAAGTAGCAAAAACTATCAATTACTAGCTAAGTAGGAATGATAAGGGTATATTTAGATCAAATGTACCCGCACTACCATGTACAGTACATGTAAAAAAATACCCTCAATGCACTCGAGCGGGATATTAACCCTTGCCGCCCCATCAGGGGTAGAAAAATAAATTTTATGAGCTTGAATTAGATCGCTCAGACATCGCCACAGGTTCCGCCGATATTCCAAACCAAAGCCTCTCAAGGATAGTGGGAAGCTATTTACGACGCCTTAACCATCTAGATCACGGGCGAGGCCAGTCCAATGAACTGTGTGAACCCGAATCCAAAAGTAAATTCCTATAAGCGGCACCTGGTATCAAAACGGTGTCCCTCGACGATTATTTGATAGTAGGTTTTTGCCCTTGCCCGTCCCCGTTGTTCTTGTGGTCGCCCGCATGTTTAGGGAACCTTGACTCGATTCCGAGTGGCACTGATAAAATTATTTATTATTTGAATACGAGTTCGTCCCGCTATTAATGAATAACTCGGAGGTGGGATCGGATATGTAATATAAGGTGTAGGACTGTCTTTGTTAAGTTAGTGTGTAAGTCTAATGTTCATTGTTTGTATTTATGCTTAGACAAGTAGTTCTGTGAACAACAGACCTCTCTCCCTTAAAGTTCTTATCGTTATTACAGTCTTAACATTTCTCTTTGGATTTCAAGTTTAAATAACTCCTATAATTTCTCCTTGAATTTGAAGTTGATATTTCTCCTTGGCGATCAAGTCATATAGAAAACAAATGATTACTATATCCAATAGTATATTATATTCATATAGACGTAAGACGTAAGTATCTAAATAGATGCCAAAATTTAAAAATATGAGCCCTTGGCACTCTTTTTTGTGTGTATTTTTTAAGCACCGCGTCTTCCTACCCGTTTGGGTTATATGCTGCTACACAAGCGAATTTTTAATTGAAATCACTTGATATGAGCTATTAAACAAAAAACCTTTTTGAGTGGCCATCATATTGAAACGAATATGTATATATATCACCGTGTCTTACTACCTGTTCAGGTTATACGCATGTATGCTAATTACTCTAACGAGGTCGGGGTTAGGAAGAAAGCATTTTAGAGGTAATATATCCGCATTTGTGTGGAAGGATAGTGGGAAACCGTTTAGGAAAAACCATCCTTAGTAGAACCGATCGGTGTTCGAAGCCCAATATCCCTGTAATCAGCAGGCCAGTTTAACAGACCATTCGACCAGTAAATCAAGTTTTGAAATTTATAACTAGCTCGTAAAACTTTTGCATAAGTTGTTTGGCATAGGTCAAAAGATTTCCTTAACATATTTCACTAAAAAGGGTCCACGCCTTTAACCACTATCGCTGAAAAAATATTCGAACAGACGGATGTACAGACAGACAGACAGTTAAAACTGTACTTTAAATGCCACCAAAGATTAAATAAAAAATTTCTGAGACTGATAATTGGGGGCTTTTATATCTATTTGATATAGAGAAGGATTAAGAGAATATAAGTGGGATATCCTAATCCTAATTTACTCACAGCTTCCCTAATCTCCTTAAGACTCGGTGCCATGGATTAGTTTACACTTTGTTTAGTTGGAATTACACTCCTGTGTAATTAAAGGTGTGGTAGAAGGGGACGCGAAAAAAAGGCCCAGTGTTTTTGCAATTTTTCGAGATTCGAACACTAGAAACGTAGAGTTTAATATTCTGCAAATGGAGACTCCCTGTTTCCCAGTTTCTCAGATTATTGGTGACCCTGACCTTATAGATCGACACTGTCTCTTGATCTAAGAATCCAAGGTCAAATTATCGAGTGAGGGGGGCCATAAATTATCATTGTGAGCTTGAGTTTAACTTTTTATCTCGTGGTAAATTAACGCTAGAGGAACTGGTGGTCTTAATAATGTTTGTCGTAGAATAGGTTGATAAAAGCCGTTAAGACCCGGCACACTGGCGTTAAAGCCCAGATAAACCTTTATCTTTACTGGATCGACTTTGGAAGTGTGCGGTAACTGTTCAGTTGCGACGGATAAATAACTACTGACAGCCCTTTATTATATTCCAATTTTCAAAGGAAGAGTCTTTTAGAAAATTTAAATATATATTTTTTTGCCGTCAACTTGATAAAATGTTACTTTATAATTAATGTTATCAAAAGTGGCAGCTGCGGAGCACTTGACTTGAAATAAGAATATATTAAGTAGATCTAATAATGTCAGATAGACCCTTACTATGAAAATTGGGCTGTATCTACATGCCTTCTATAGTAACTTTTCATTTCAGAGCCAGGCGCTTCGAACCCTGATATGGTGATTTCACTATTTCACTCTTAAGGCGGCTGCCTCGGTCAATGAAAAAGTATTAATCGCTGTCATGCTACATGGCTTAAAATACGATGGTCTATGTAGTTTTCTGAAACTACTTCTCTTTTCTGTATTTCGCCCTTTACCTACAACCACGCTTTGTCATGTCAATAGAAAAGAGGGAAAAGAAAACTACGAAACTTATTATTACACGGTAAAGAGGAAAGCTCGCTGTTAGCTCTCAAATATCTTTAAATTGTTTGTTGTGAGCCTATAAATAATTACTCTTTTTGTTAGAGGAAGGCTAAATCTTGAGTGCTTTTTATTATCAAGCCTAATCTCGTAGTTCAGTAAATATGCTCAAAAAATCGTCGAAAATTAGCTGTCACATCTTTTTTTTATCAACAAAACTCAAATTATAGGATTTTCAAGGAAAAGAAGCCCTGTTGGAAACTTTTGAATTTATTTTAGCGTGAAACATATTTTGAAATAACGCATCGTAGAATTAAATATTGAGTTAGAGTTGAACGTCTGCATGACTATTTTTCACCTACCGAAACGCCTCTCTTAACATTATTTACACATACAGAGTTAATTTAGTTGGGTAGTGTAACTAAAAACATTAATTTCGCGTGGGAACGGGACGGGAAAAAAATTTAAAATAATTTTCCTCATAAGATTATATTTACTTATAATTTTAGTCTAAGCTTCGTCTTCCTATTTGTCCCAATAAAAATTAATTTTGACGACAGAATAAAATTAGAAGCTTATGACAATTTTATCCCAACTAGGGTCGGTAAAAGAGACAAAAACACTGATTAGGTTGCAATTTAGATGTCTGAAAAATAAATTTAGATTCTGTGATATTGTAGAATTTTTTAAAGGAAATAAACAGTATGGAGCTCCGCACGAACTTTCTCACTTTATTGTTAAAAAATGGAGATATTTACTCAAAATTCCTAATATAATATATACAAGAAAACCCGAAAACAAATTGCGCTAGGCATACGTAAAACTTTTTTGACTCATGGTTTTAAATTTCATAATTTTATTTTTAAAGAATTAACATCTTCATTTGTATATTTGGACCAATAAAAAATGTCGATATTGGGTTCTCAAGGGTCAACACTTCATATTAAAACTTCGAATTCTGATTTACAATTTTCGACATATTTTTAGGGGTTGCACATCTTATGGTTATTGCATTGCTATTAAACTCCTCATTTATAAATTTTGACAAACAAAATAGGTAAATATTGACTATTAAATCTAAATTGATAGAGATAAATCATTGTTGTACAAACATTTCTCATAAGAGGTTGAAAGAAAGAGAATATACACTTTTTGAGAGACTTGCTCATTTCTTACTCTATGGCATTAGAGAATTATTGCGTTAAAACTTAAGTAGTATCTCTGTACAACTAAAGCTCACAAAATTGTATTAATATATTTGCCAATATCTCAGAAACTGTTGGTTTTATAAAAATGTATTTCATATAAAAAAATGATTTTTAATAGTACTACAATTTTGCAATGATAAGTTATTTAACATCTCAAACAGTTGCGGAGATATGGAAATTTCCGCTTCTGTAAAGTACCCTAAAATTCATTTTCAAGAGAAAATGAATCAAGCCAGTTTATTTATACTCCTAATCAACGCCTAGATACAAATTTTAATCAAAATCGTCAGAGACGATTTTGAGAAAATCAATTTTTCTTCTTTTCGCTTTTTACTAAACTACTCTTAATTTTGGAGCTAAAAAGACATACAGACAGACGGCATTGCAAAGACCACTTTTTAGGGTTCGGAGGGTCATGAGACGTTGACATCCATCAACGTTTCAGGTTAGTTTTTTTTACGGTCACAATACTTTACCTTTATTTTTCGAAAAGTTAAAATATATATATTTGCGTATAGCTTGCAAGTTATTGGTTTTATAAAATATTTGTATTATAAATAGATCTACATATTTGCAATGATAAGTAATTTCATATCTCAAATATTTTCGGAGATATGATTAAAAAAATGAGAATTTACGCATCAGGCCGGAGCCCTTAAAGTCATTTTGCAGAAATATTGAGAGTAGTCATTTTGCTTAGAATATTTATAAATGTTTAGAAATGAAATCTAATCAAAATCGTTAGAGTCGATTTTGAGAAAATCAACTTTTTCTCTTTTTGCCCTTCTGTAAACCACCCTAAATTTTATGGTTGGATATCCAATTCCTAAAACTCATCGGGGCCACCCTATGAAAACCCTAGATACCAAGTTTTAGCCCGATCGGTAAAATAGTTTAGGCTCTAGTCGGAGGCACAGACAGACGAAAATTCAAAAACAACTCTTTCGGATTCGGGGGTCATGAAACGTCGAGATTCATCAAAATCTCGATTTCGATTTTTTTGACGATCACAATACTTTCTCTACCTGTAAGATAGCGAGAAAGTAAAAAATTACACAAAATTTGAATAGTAACTTTTTTAAATATAAAGTTTTCCAAATAAAAACTAAATAATATTTCTTCTAACAAGTGTTGGGTAAGGTTATGATGTAAGGTAAAATTTAAAAAACTTTAGTCTAATGCAACTATTGTAATTGTGTATTTTTAATCAAACATTTTTAGTATAATTATAATAAAATTCTCAATATAGGCTTAAATATTTACTAAAAAAAACTCTTGGATAAAAAATTCTTGTAGTGACACCATAAAACATCTACATATTCAAGCGAATCTGAAGAAATTAAGATCAGCCACAGTCTTGTCCATGAGAATACTAAAATAATTTCTCAAGTGAGACAGTGTGTCTGGTTACCTCTTACATTTTAGTTACCAAACCTCTCAAAAAAGCGCTGTTGGACTTCAAAAATACTAGCTTACCCAACTATTATTATCTTAGATATGAAAGCAAATGGACGCCAATCCAAATAATGAATGTAGCGTTGACGTAATAGATGTGTCTTGATGCAAAATAAGTATGAGGACGGTGTATTTCATGCATAGTTTGACATTTAAAAACAACTTTTATCATTATCTTTCACCAAACTTATGTTTTCCTTCCTGAAATATATTTAGGGATAAATTTTACTATCAAGTAGCCTAGTGTAATTGTTATTTAATGGCGCTCGATTGTTATGTCTAGGTACTGTAGCTGTAAAATAAAAGTGGCTTAAATGTTGGGTATCCGACTAGTTAATGAAAGATAAGGCTAGCTTAATTGTAGTAAATTAATAATATTATTAATGGGCATTAAATACAAATGTCACATTGATAG
This sequence comes from Timema bartmani, assembly GCA_902151455.1. Classification (NCBI taxonomy): domain Eukaryota; kingdom Metazoa; phylum Arthropoda; class Insecta; order Phasmatodea; family Timematidae; genus Timema; species Timema bartmani. Next base: position 114,388 of record CABFWB010000410.1, on the reverse strand, counting down.
ACAGTTATTAATTGTAACCTTATAATATTAATTTTTCCTGAAAAAATTCCTGGAAATAATTATTTTTCACGACCGTATTTCGGGAAAATACAATTTCCCTAAGTTCGGGATACTGAACAGGACTAAGTGATATTATTAAATGTTTTCAATGTCTACTATAAAAAATACCGCTTCCACGGCCGAATATTAAAAGGCGTCATTATCGTCTTAGACTGGCCTGTTGATAACGGAAAGAACAGGGTTTGAATCCCAGTCGGGTCTACTAAGGGTGGTTTTTCCTTAGTGGTTTCCCACTCCCCTTCAATGCAAATGAGGGTGGACTACCTCTAAAATGCGTCCTTACTTATACATACACCCCATTAGTATAATTATCATTTAGACGTATAGACTAAAAAGTTAGTAAAACGCGATAACAAAAAAAACTGCAAAAAAAATATTGTAGTTTTGTTTTTTAAGCCTACATTTCTACCAAAGTTCTGATTTAGGTTCTCCATAAAGTGTCCGGCAAAAGTTTTTGTTCCATCCGAATTTTGTAGCATCCGATTTCATGCACGGTCACCTCTTTAGCTAGAATTAATTTTAAAACCATTGCGTAGCAGTTGACTGACAAGTTGACAACATCTAAAGCTTCGTCCCCTTCTTTCAACCACTCACCTCTCTCAAAAGGTATGCCCCCAAGTGAGATGTCACGAGTTGGTCCACAGAGAGAGAGAGAGAGAGCGATAAAGCACGTCAAAGTTTGCAAGGCCTAAGGATTAAATTGTTAAATTGAATCCGTCGGGGAGGGTTCATCCCAAGAGTCAGTTACCGAGGTATCACGAGGCTCTGGAGGGATTGGCGATCCGTTTAACTCGAGTGATTACAACTACGGCACAATATCATAAGCCACACCATAGAGGAATCAAGCAAAGTAAGCTTGCTATCCACCCGGTCTGACTTACCTTGACTGATCGCACTATGACTATTTTATAAGCCACACCATAGTAGAAACAAGAGGCAAGTTAAACTCAATACCTCCAAGTCAGTCTTACTTCGACTGATTACACTATGAGCCTATTTTATAATAAACATCATATCGACCTGATTTCATGGCCACAAGGTTTAAGGCGTCACTCTCGTTTTGGACTAGACTACCGATGACAAGGAGAATGGGGTTCAAATCCCTGATTGATGTACTGAGGGTGTTTTTTTACAGAATGGTTTTCTACTCTCTCCCTCCAAGCAAATGTGGGTATACTTCCTCCAGATTCTACCTTCCTAATGCCTATCTCATTATCTTAATTAGTACATACACGTATAACCTGAACAGGTGGTAAGACGTGGTGCTAAAAAAAACAGAATAGCAAAATTGATCAAGGTAAGCTTGCTACCTTTCCGTAAGTCTTACCTCGACTGATTGCACTGTGGCTAAACCATAGTGGAATCTAGAAAGGTTAGCTTGCCACCTATTAGGGTGCTATATTTGATCTAATTCGTTTACGATTTCGATGGACAAATGATTTAATTAATAATAATGTACCAGTGAATTGGCATTATTAAATCATGAACAAGTTGGCTTATTTTTGTAAAAACTGAGCATCTTATTTTATTTTTTTCCATCATATTTAAATATTGTTAGTACTCAATAAAGGCAAAGTTGCAAAATAATTACAGGAATCTTTCGTGGTGATTATTTTTATCACCACGTCTTACTACCTGTTCAGGTAAATAGGCAATCTTTTGTGTTAAATTAATTCCAGAGTGCTTCTAGGTATGATTTAAACTTTCAAGCTCAGAGGAGTGTGAATTTTAAGAGACTGACTTTCACGCATTTGCTTATTTAGTGATTTAAATTTTTCAGATCCAAGGGAACAGAGTTGAGTGGTAAGCAAATGGAAAACTTAAATTAATTGGATGTCGATAGATGACGTTCAGGTTCAGAGTCAAGCAAGCTCTGCCGGTATGTGTAACCTAACACAATACGCACAATAAACAAGCTAACACGGGTTATTTGGCGATCTGTGCGCGTCAAGTTGACTACAGCGCTCCTGGTGGCATGACCTGATCGAGCAATACTCGCCGCATGATTGAAAAAAAAATGCCATTAATTTTTTTGTCACGTCTACATCAAAATATATACTAAAAATTTAAAATATCAATGAATTACCTATTTTTAGTAACATACAATTAAACATTATCGCCTATCTTATCTAGTAGTCAGAATTTTTTGCTACAGATCCAAAGGTCCCAAGTTTGACCCCCGGCACCTCTAAAATCCATCTGAAAGGCAGAGGGTCTGGAACGGGGTCGAATTAAGCCTCGTGAGAACAAATTAGGCGCTATGCCGCGTGGTCTAGCGCGCTACTCTTGTAGACTGCCGATGACGGGCAGATTGAGGTTTGAATCTTGGTCGGGTGTACTGAGGTTTTTTTTTTCAAAATGGGTTTCTACTCTCTCTCCACGCAAATGCGGGAACACTTCCTCTTAATATAACCTTCCTAATCCCAAAGACCATTAAAGTCATTATTACATAAGCGTATAACCCGAACTGGTAGTAAGACGCGGTTTTAAAAAATAAAGGAGTAGCAGCTTCTGTTTAAAACAGTGAGATAAGGCTTGTTGTGTTGACAACATGACACCTGATATTCGCAAATGTTGGCACTATCATCAATAATGGCGGCGGCCACTCGGTCGGTATAGCTCGTTTGAGGGCTCACACCATGGAGGGTTTTTTTTTTACAATTATATATATAATAAACAATCATCATTATAAACTTTTTTCATGCTAAAATACAACAGTTATATTAATTATATTAATGTATACTATCGTACTGATAATTTATACATTATATAGTACGTTAAGCATTTCCTATTAAAAAAAATTGGAAGAGGCCTAAATATATCCAAAAAATCTGTTTTTTAAATATCTAACTAATAACAGCTAATCTAAAAAGTAAGTAAATGAAAGAGAGAGAGAGGGAGAGAAATACAAATTAAAAAATGTATGGTATGGAAGGTATGGAAAGAAAGTTTCATATCGACATTTGGTTCTTTTTTCAGTCTGTAAATTCGAATTCAATTACATGATTACGTCATAAACGAAAAACAAAGTTAATTTAGTAGCATGATGTTTAATTATCAGCGGCTAGTTTTGCTAAGGGACGCATGTGAATTACTGTGTGTGTTTTTAGTCCAGTAAAAAGGTAGACTATTTATCAATTTAAAAAGTGGTCAAAATGTTTTAAATGTTTTAAATGTTTTAGGTAAAATTATTATTTTATTTTACAGGCTTTACTTGTTGAGCTGCAAAAAAAAATATTTTTTTCAAGTTTTCCATCTAAAATAAGTGTTGAAAAATTATTTAATGCAAAAGAGGTAGTATTTGATTCATTTTGTAACTTTTTAAAAAAAAACTTTACTCATATCACAAAACGGATTAATGTGAAGATTAGAGACGAGTAGTTTTGTTTATAGTAAATGCGCGAGCATTAGCATGTAGAGGATCTGGAAAGACGCGATAACAAGTCAAATGGGGATTTGAAACTTGAAGCACCTTTATCCTTCCCCCCTCATTTCCCCTGCCCCCTTAAGTCACTGGCAAAACCAGTTTATTGCGAGTTTGACGCCTCCAACCGGCTATTTAATCAAGTAAAAAAAATCACTACTAAGAATATTTTTATGGACAAATTTTAGACTGCTTTAAAATGTGAAAACAATATATTTTCATCTTTTCTTATGTATACAGATATAACTCTACGTTAACTTCAATCCACCTCATTATACCCTATCTCTTTCAGGTCCATTCTAATGAAATCCTCTTTCATGGATTTTTCCAACGCAAGTCAAAAGTTTCCGTTCATCGGCCGAAAACAATGTTACTACAGCATATTAGTAGATTACTTTTTAAAGAAACTTTATGAACCGCGATAAAAAAAGAAAGAAAAAAGCATCACGGGCCACATGTGGCCCGCCGACCGTTAGTTGTGATTTACTGTATTAAATGATAAATTATTAATATCATATTGATGTAATGCAAATTAGTTTAATGGCGTGTGTATATGGCACAAATTGGTTCTGTTCCTTGTGTGTGTGTGTGTGTGTGTGTGTATACGTTTACATTCAAAGATGGGACACATGGATGTTTAGTTAGCAATAAACACACTTGGTTGGTCACACGGTTAGCACACATGAATCTGACTAAAGAGGATATAGTTTGATTGTGACAAACGAAACTGAATTTCTAGTTTCTCATCTATAGAAAGTATTGCAAATCACCAAAAATATCTACCTCGAGGTTATGATAGGCTACGACGTTTTATGCGGCCTTTGAACTCAAAAAAGTGGGCCTTACATTTGTTTGTCTGTAGGCCTAGATGGTGCTACAGCGTAAAACAGTTTGGTGGATTTAATTCAACAATTGATATTGGTTATACCTTAAGGTAAAATCGAGATTTTGATTCTAGCACTTAAATTAAGGATAGTTTACTGATGACTGATTCTTTTTTTACATTAGACAATTTTGGAAAATATTTTTAACGACTTTATTTTAAATGTGTATTTGGGAAATGTTTTAAATTAAAAATATGAAGGTATATTTGTATAACAAAAAATAAGTAAAAGGAAGTCCGGAAGGGGGGAATTTATTGATAACTAATATAAAATAATTGAAAATAGTATTTTTTTTAAATGGCTTTTACAATTCCGTTCAAAATTATATATGAATAGTATTTCATATAATTGTTATATTAATATTTATTTTCCTTAAGAAAATTTATTTTAGGAAAGCTTACTGATAAATAAGTTTTGGAGATTTTGTCACAAACTACTGTATATTTTTTCGGTCGACCTCGGGGATCTTGGGCTAAGTGCTTGCTTCAGGACTAGATGTTCGTGGGTTAAAACCCAGCTGAGATTTACGGATTTTTTCTCGAACGATAAAAATCCGTAAAACAACTTATGTGATAATATCTTTCCCAGCAAAATGTGTAAGCTCTTTCCCACTCACTCATAAAAATTCCGTTTGGAAGGCAACGGGGAACCCCCACACTTTTTTAACTCCCGTAGTACATGGTATTTCTACCAGATGCTGCGGGCAGCACTAATCAGTCAAAGAGTTGAGTGCAAACCTAGCTCCGGATGGATAGAATTCACATCAAATCAACATTTGAGTTGTTAAGTTAAGAAGATACAGATGTATGCTCGATATTGTCGTTCTATTTATTTATCCTGATGGTAACTCGCCTTGATTAAATTGGAGTTTATGTATAGTAACTAGTATTATATTTTTTACGATATTTAAAAAAGTTAAATATGAGGTGCAGTGCCAATACCCGTTAAGGAGCCCTCAACCATTAGTATTTAAATATAAACCTGTGTTGGGACATTCATACGATATTAAAATATTGTCTTCAAACGTTGATTAAGGTGAGAGTGTAGGGGACGCAATGAAATGTGTTTATGAAGATTTTACAGCAAAAGTTTTTTTTTACCTAAATAAATAAAATACTTCTCCAGTAGCCACGTAGAGTTTTTATTCACATGGGGATATCAACAGTTGTTGAATATCTCTCGTGAATATATCAGCATTAGATGACAAACATTTTAAATGAAGAGAAAAAGCTGTCATTAAATTCCAGTACACCCTTGACAGATATTCAACAACTCTTGATATCACCATGGGAAGAAAATTAAACTTTAAACAGGTTTTTGCTACATAAACTGAAAAAAAACCTGCTCTTTTCTCGCGTTCCCAACACTCCCACCTTAATTAATTATATGATAAACAAATGAAACACGAAATGATATTACCTCGACATATGTTGGTAGTGTTCCTTCTCGATATGCTGGTTCGTGTATCTATAAAACAAAACGAACGAAAAAAAACCCTTAAGAATCACATAAATAGAATAATTGAAAAGCTTGATTCGTGTTACAAAATATAACAAGAATTATTTATATAGTTTTTGCTTTAATATATTCATGAATTTAGATGGGAAAGAGCTAAGGGTCCCAAGTTCGATTCCTGGCGTGGCTAAAAAGAATATCATTGGAGAAAATGCGTGTTTAGCCTTTCACAGTGATGGATTAACGACCAGAGGTCTGAGTGTTCTATCTGTTCCAGATTCATAGAGAGAAAAAAAAAGTTGAGTCTCACCTTATCTGGTGCGTTGGTGAAGGAAAGGTTGGGGTTAAAATCCTGGATGGGTATAAGGTGGTTTTAATAAACGGCTTACCACTTTTACTCCAAGTAATCATGGCTGCATTTTCATTAAATTACACCTTTCTCGTTCCTATCACATTAGTGTAAATATGCGCAGATCTCGGATGGGTAGTGATAGTGGGGTCATAAAAATGGAGGTGGGGATAATAAATCAGAGCAAAAATGTTGGGTTAGCTATTGATATTAAATAAAAACCCTTTTTTTTTCTTAAATTATTGCTGACCGATGAAATATAAGCCATATTAGGTCTCAAAACACTTTCATTTACTTGAAAGTTAAACAACAAATAGAAGAGGGAACAGGCTGCCATCCTACCACGACGCCAAAGTATTAAAGGGTTTTACTGGCGCCATAACTCATCTTCAATAGAAGGAAGCCAGCACTTTAATTACCAGGGCAATCCAATATTAAGGTTAAGTGGTCACGTAAGAGCAGGCCGAAACACATCAACTCGTAGTAAAAAAAAAGATAGAAAATAACCACAAACGTTTTTAACGCATCACTACGGCCTCTTTAACAACCTTGGGCCGTTAAAACGCAGGCGAGATGCGAAATTACGTGAAAAATTGTCAGGAGTTTGAAACGAAGTAAGATACTTGTCTACAACAACTTTCTCTCTCTCTCTCTCTTTCTCTCCCCTCCTCTGCCATATATACGAAAGATCAGTGGGACAATAAACTCATATATCCATCAATATTAATAAAAAGTGTGTCTGTCTGTCTATCATGAGCGTTGCACAATATCTATCGCATACAGAAGACTGAAATTTAAATATTAGTAGCCCCTATGCACAAACATGTGCATCTCAAATTTTTTTTTAATTGATTAAAAACAGAAAAAATTAAATATTAATGCCACGAGAAAATTTTACGACAGCATTTCAGACAGTTGTGCAATGCGGGTTATAGTAGCCCCTGCGCAAAAACATGTGCCCCTGGAAACAGGAATTTTAAATTTTATACTCACCCTTTTTAACCTTTTTAAGGTGGGCGTGTAAAGGACGCGAGGTAAGGTCAGCTTTTTTGCACTTTTTATATAAAACCCTTTTTTTATCTAAATAACTAAGAGATTGCTCCAGTAGAAACAGAGTTTAATTTTATTAACAATGCGATATTAATTGTTCTTGGATATCTGTCAAAAGCATAGCGGCATTAGATGAGGAAGATGAGGAACATATAAATGAAAATAAAAAGCTGTCAATAAATAAAGGACACCTTTAATATTCCGACCAAAAGATCGTTTCGAAAATGTAGCTGGAAATGTTTACAGCTCAATAAACCAAGAGAGCTAAAACCGTAAATCTAGTTGATGAAAACGTTATTTTAAGTTAACTAGGTCACCGCAAAAGGATTATATAGTTTTAGTTTTTCCATATGCGTGGGAGCTCAGTGTTCGAATACTGGTCGGGTGTGCTTACCGTGTTATATCTTACGGGATTCTCCACTCTCCCTCCACGCAAATGCGGGTTTTATCTAGATTCTAGCATTTTCCTAGCTCGTTCGCATGATTAAAATGTGTATAGCGTGGATGGGTGTGAAAGAAACACACACAATTAATAAGTATAATTTAATACATTATTTGAAATATTATCATGATCTGTTTTATCTTACTGTCTGTCTCATTAACAAGGTTATCCCCTCTGTACCCCCCTTTCAAGTCGAAAATTTGTAATGCAAGACACAAGTTTTTTTTTTTTTACTCTGAGCGTCACCTCCCTCTCTCCCTCTTCAGACATAAAAAAATAAAAAGGGAGGAGGAATCCAATTTTCCGGCTCCGTGACCTGCGTGGTAACAATTAGAGCCTCGCCAATTTCTTGGCGAAAGAACAAGTGATTTATGCTATGCCACGTTACGTCTGGTGTAAGGATCCGCCTGTGTGCTCCTACATAGATTAAAAACCACCCTCATCGGCGGGGACGCAGATCAAGTCATTAATGTATTTTTTTTATCACCTCTATCTTATTATCCGTTCCGGCTATACACATAGTCCTGTATGATAATTACTTTAATGAAGTAGGGATGAGGATGGAAACATTGTAGAGTTAAAAATATCCACATTTGCATGAGAGGAGAGTGGGAAACATTTAATTCAGCACCACGTCATACTACCTGTTCAGGTAATTACGCTAATGGTTTAAGGATTTTAAATACCTATAATAAATCGTATTTTGAGTTGGTAAAATTTTTCAAATAATATTGCTGAAAATAGTTTATTAATCTTCCAAAAATATATTATGAATATAAACGCATAAAATCATGACAATATTTTTATTTGAATCATCAGCTATTTCAAATCTACCTCAGAGGGTTTCCCTTTAACTTTCCTCCAGGATAGTGTGAGGGGCACATTATCAGTCATTCAGCCCACGGGCCGTCAGTTGAAACAAATTGCCTCAGACTATGCGGCCACCGTAAAAGGTTTCACAAATCTACGTAAGGGTTATTTCATGGCTTAATTCAAAGACTAAGGATAAGGAGTAAAACTATAAGAAATTCATCCACATTTGCATAGAGGAAGAGTAGTAAAAAACATTTAGGAAAATCCACCTTCAGTTTACGCGATAGGGATTCGGACCTTGACATCTCTTGTCACCGGATAATCAGACTAGACGATATTGACGCCTTAACCCACGTGCCCGTTCATACGGTTAATAAAACAAAGTGTTTTATTATATATCTGGTCAAGAAAAACTATCTTGATACTGCAAGATTAAATTATAAAAATATATTTAAAACAATTTATTTTAGGAAAGAACAAAATAAAAGCGAAAATAAGTTACTAGGTCTACTTTCACGTATTCATACGTCAAGTCATGTGATTTCTGGCTGTCAATTTGATACATACTGTCAATATCTATAACATAATACTAGTAAACTGTTATTAGTGTTGCACGCAAAAATATGTTTGTGTTTTCTCTAAATATCCATTCGTAAGAAAATCAAGGCATAGATATGCACATTGTGAATGACAAAACACAATCATTACACAACAGTTTTTCATAAACTTTTTTGACCGTGAGCCTAAATATAATATTTTCCAGGCCTGGTGACCTTAAGCGTGATTACATGTAGTTTATATTTCTTATTATATTCATAGTGGTATTCATTAAATTAATTAAAATAACAAAAAACAGTAATATTTCAGTAATTTTATAATCAAACAAAATGTAAGGCACAATATTTTTATGAAAATGTGACTGTTATAATGTTCGGTAAGTGACCAAAAAAGACTATTTCATTGGCTACTATAATGTGGTTCCATTCTTGTGGAGAGATCTTTTGGGTTTATATTTTCTATCGTTTTATGTTATCAACTGAATTGAATCCATTTCAGTAACTTTACAAATAGAAAATTACACAATATATTCCCGTGACAAAGTTTTTCAGTGACAACCATATTGCTGCTTCATTTTGTAGGTGAGCTATTCGAGTTTGAGTACCATGCAAATCATTTTGAGGGTCTTGATCGTTACAAGACTTGAAAAATTCTGTCAAAAGAGGTAAAAGAACCTTTAAACTTCCTGAGTCAGAATGTGCTTGTCCTTGAGCTGGGTCCAAAATTTTCGAATACAGGAGGGATTCAAAACATTGTTTCAACACTGTTGCTATTCCAGTAACTCTTCATAATGTCCCAGTTTGATGAAGTGTTTGTAAATGTAATATTTCATAAAGTTTGGAAAAAAAAAATGTCGAGACCTTCCCGCAAACCTCAGGAACATATTTACGGCCCTCATTTGGGCTTCGACCCAAAGTTTGGGAACCAATGCTATATAGGGTGGCCATTAAGTCTAGACACACAGGCAAATATTTAAAAAAAAGTAATAAGGGAAAGCAAATTGAACATATAATTTAATGTCATTTAATATCCTAACAAAAATGTATGTATTTTTATGTATTTAAAACACGTATATGCACGTATGTTTGCCTATATTACTGTATTTATTTATTTTCCTATGAGTTCAAACTTTATGGCCATCCTATATATATAATTTCATAATGTATGTGTGTATGTGTGTGTGTGTGTTTTTCCACACCCTCCTCCAACCCCTAGATGACCTAGAAAACCTGAAACTTTTCACAGGTATAGACCAGGTGACAGAACTTAACAGAGCCATGTATTCGAATTTTTATTTTTATTCCGTGCACTTAACAATTGAAGGTTAGGTTTTGTTAGCTTGGTCACCCTGTCGTGAGAAATCCTAAAAACCAGCGAGTCGAACCAAAATATGTATCGGTTCCGGTTCTTATTCCTGCTCTCCAATCCAACATCTTAAGTTTCCAGTAGTGGTTCCTGTTATGGGAAAATAAAAGTCTCCATTAATTTAGGTACTGACTTTCCAGCTCTCTTAAATATATCACAACTTGACCAAAACATCCCGAGAAAAGTAAAAATTTAGTGTTTTTAAATAAAATTAAGATAAAGAAAGAAGGGATTAAAATCCAATCATAAAAAAGGATTCTAAACATTTTGAATCATGAAGATGAAAATATACAATGATTCTAATTCCTGTTCTGATTCTTTCGCAATTTATTTTTAGGGTTACTGCTTGGGTTATGGTTCCTTAAAAACAGCTTTTAGTTCCGGTTATATGTTCTGGATCAAGTTCCAGTTCGACTCACTGCTAAACACTAATCTTTAATTTATTAAGTCTCTGATTTTGATATTTGATTGAACCGTTTTAACTCGTACGTGGTATCTCCGTGAACAAATGGGTCGACGTTTGAAATATGAATCGCGAGAGATATGCTAAACCTTCTCTCAGTTCTCTTGGGTAAATCGCAGAGAAATATGTTTGAAAGCAAGAAGGATGAGTGTGGTGGGTTTATGTGTGTAAGGAAGGATGAGGGAAAAGAAAAAGTCGAGAGAGATTTTTAGTGCGCGCAGCTTCTGCGGGTCCATTACTCATGTCATCTGCATATTGCTGTGCTCCATCTCGCAGCGGTCGGTTAAGAACTCAGCCAATTTTTTTTTTTGTTATATATTTCTTATAACTTCTTCTGCAGTCATAGCAAAGAAACATAAGAGATTCTTGATTATAAATGGAAACAGAATGGCCACTGGTTAAGTTTTATAATACAGTATTTGTCTACTTCAAATCGAATTGATTGAATAGTTAAATCACAGTGGCGTGGACATAATTTAAATGTGGAGGTGGACAAAAGGGGTGCAAAAAATAGCACTAATTTATGTAGATAGGGAATAGAGGGGGGGTTGGAGTGCTTGAAGGGTTATTGAGGAGATTTTATCCTTACAATTTATGTGCATCGATAGAGTTTGTGAGATAGTACAGGTTTTTATAATTTATCATATAGAGAAATTATTGAAATTCTGAACAATTTTGACCTAGATACTATAACGAATATTGACGTTTCGTGTGGCCCCAAACCCGAATAAAAATTAGGTTTTACAATTCTGTCTACATGCCCTTGGGCTACAACCGGAACGGTTTCATGGATTTGGTTAAGAAATGATATTTATATGCTACGTGATTATACCTTGGGGTGTTTTTTGGACTTGGATTCTAGTCCCAAAATTAAGGTTTACGTAATTTCTGATTTTTTTTTTTTTCAAAAATGGTTCTAACGTTTTTGTTCAAAATAGGTATCTAGCGAGTGTTTTACATGATAGAATAGAATGCAGGTTCTTTTTTTGAAAATTTATATTTCTAATGATTAACTTTAAAAAAATTGCAAAATTTATATATTAAAAAATCCCATAAAATATTTTAAATTGAGTTACTAAAATTAAACTGCATAAAAGTAGTTATATACTCGACAAATAAAAAACTTTCTCATCACCATGCTAAATTAGAATACATTGCATAATTCATTTTTAGAATTTGTTTAAAACTACAGACTAAATAATTTTCTACTCCTTACTCTGAATTTTGTAATCATGTTCTTTGAACGCAATAATATTTCTATCATTGATCATATTTTGCTTAATACAAAGTAATGCGTATCATCATTAAGCCTCTCTATATGACATGCATTGGCTCCCCCCGTCCCGCGAGAGAATCGCGGAAGAAGCGATCAACTAAATCCGGCGTCAATAGACTAATATTACAGGAGTCGTATACTTGGATGATTTTTTGTTCTTTGAATAAACAAAAATTATGTAGAAACTTCCCCAAAAATCTTGAAAACACTCGTATTATTATTATTAATTATTTTTATCACCACGTCTTACTAACTAGGGCTATAAACATAAATGATAATTACTCTAATGGGGTAAGTATGAGGAAGGGAGCATTTTAGAGGTAATCTACCCACATTTGCGTGGATGGAGTGTGAAAAACCATTGAGGAAAATCTAACCCTCAATATAACTGACCGGGATTTGAACCCTGAGCTCCCCGTCGTAAGCAGGCCAGTCCAACACGAGAATGACGCCTTAGACCATTCAACCACCAAAGCGGATTTTTTTGTTGTACTTATTTCAATGGACACAAAATATAATGAATAATATTCTTTACAGCGTTTGGGAACGTTTCATTGGTCGAACCCGCTTAAGGGTGGACAAACAGACAGAAACATCAGCCTCGTCATGACCTGTTTTTAAGTGACGAGGAGGTTGGAGTTCGAATTCCGGCAAAGTGTATTGAAATTGTCTTATTTTTCTAATGTTTTTTTCAATCTCCCTCCACGAATTTCTCTTCCTGCAGATCATTGCTTTCTTATTACCACCTCAACAGTATAAATACGCAGATGGTGCTGGCGAGTAAAACGGAACAATGTCAACTCAGAGATAGATAATACGAGGAAAATGGAACAATTTCAATTTAAAGGGATCTATATTTAAAGAACTCTCTTTCAGATCTTTAGAATAGCTCTCTCTCTATATATATATGCCTGGATTTTCTTACGAATGGACATTTAGAGAACCGTTCATGCATTAAAAATACAGTCTCATTTTAAAATATCAAAATGACCCTAACGTGATCTTACCAACGTTACCCAAGGTCATTCCAATCTCGTCACCTTACTCCCCCCTCAAAACTAAACCACTTTTGTTTCAAACTTTTTTTTCTCCAACAATGCCTTGGTTTCGAGACATTGAGGCGGAAAGTTTAAAAATGAACACATGGTACATATATAAATAACCCTATCCTTTTACATAATACAAACATATATTTTACGGTCAACATTGATACCGGTAGTATTTAACTATGTTATTAGTGTTATTTTATAAATATTTATACTATCCATCAAAATTTACACCTGCAGATCGCGTGACTGGACGTATGAATACGTGAAAGTAGATCTAATCACTTATTATAGCTGTTAGGTATGTCCATTTGTAAGAAAATTGGGGTGTATCATTCAGGAACTTTTGAGAAATGATTTGATCACGTCGTGAAAAACATAATTACTTTGAACATCATAATGTATTTACATTACAATTTACTATCAACTACAAAAGTGACAATCAACAAAAGGTAAATTGGCATAAATGTTTTAAATCGTTACACTTGAGTGAGTAGCTAGTCATCTGGTGCATTAAATAGCCAGCAAATATATGCTATTTGTTATTTCCTAGAAAAAGTTTTTTATGTTTGATAAAAACAAGAAAAAAGAGTATTGGTCTACAGCCACCACATTTTTTTTTTATCAGTCCTATTCACCTTAACTCCCCTAGAGACTCATTCAATTTAATTAACGCTTCACAATATGTGAGTTTTTCCATTAGATTTTTCATTTGATGCGTATAATATTTTTGATGAGAAGTTACCGAAATAGTTTCCATGGCAACCCACTTAAATTGATTGTATTTTAGATTTGTATGTAAAAAAATGTATTTAATATCATGCAGTGGTTAAGCTATAAAAATAAAAATAAGGTTAGTTAAAGTTATTTTAAAAATAACATGGCGAATCTTAACATGATTGCCCAATTGGACCAAAATCCGTTGAATCTTAACATGATTGCCCAATTGGACAAAAATCCATTGATTTTTTTTCCCCTTCCTTGCAACTTTTACCAATGTTGTACACACTTTTAATAAGCTATCGAACAGATTTTTAAAAAAATTAAGTTTTCAGTGAAACCCTTTTAAAATTGTATGTTAACATCAATAATTATTTTATATCAATGATTATGTGAATTGTTGTGTGAAAGATACAATAAATATAATTGATATTCAAAAGAAAAAATAAATGAGATTAAATTTATGGCATTATTATATTGTTGAAAATACGAAGTACTTTTACTACTTTGAATGGCTGACTTTTTTTTTTTATAATATTAAAGTGTTATGATAGTAAAAAAATATATAGTATGATACTGCTCTGAGATTATCTCCTTTCACAATTTAAAAAAAATATACACGTCATAATTGCCAAGGGATAAATTATGGTCTCACCAAATTGAGTCTTCAATGATAAAACCAACCCAGGAGAATAACTTTATTTTTTACGTGATAAAATACAACAAACTTCCAACGAGAATATATAGGTTATCACTTGTTGGGACAAGGCTTGACAATTTTTACCAGATTTGATATTTACATCGGTTTTGTGTTTTTAAAAGAATAAAATGTAAAGGCTTAACCTTGTTAACTAATTGGACACCATCAAGGGGTTACTTTTTTCGTCAAATTACTAGCCACTAAAAAAAACCTATTACAAAACATGAATATCGCATACCTCTTTGGATTAGATGAACCTTTTTTTTTTTAAGGATTGTTGCTAATAAACTTGATTTGTAAACATGAGTTACATTAAATTAGTTAAATATAATTTCCAAACACAAATGAAAAAGTTACACATATGAATAAAAAATATTATTTGGATAAATTAAAACAATTCGAGTTCAGATTTGCGTTAAAATTATATTCACCTCTAGATTGATTACATAATCTATCAGCTGAAGAAAATGTATCTTCCATTTTATTAGCTACGTACCTAAATGGCCAATCAGAGCAGAGCAATGGTTGACCGAAGCAAGACGTCAATGTTGCGTGTAGACAAACATCGGATGTTGTTTGAATGGATTATGTGCACAAAACAGGTGGGTAGTTTGGTTATTATTGCAGGCAGAACTTTATCTGCATAGATTAAATAATGTTTCATATCTTCTGTGAATTAAAAATATCGTTAGTAAAAATAGAAGAAAAAACGTATTTAAAAAAATATTCATATAAATAAAAAAGTTAAATAAAAACCACAGCTTCGTTTTTTGAGTTTTCATAATCGTAACCGTGTCTCATTCTCTTATTGACACTGAAACCAAACCTATTCATTCTGAAACTCCAATTATATTGGACAAAATATAGTAAAAATTAACAATAAAAGGTTATTAAATAAATATATAAAGTAAGATATTTGGGACTTTGGCATTTGGATGTTAATGTTATCACATTACTTTTTTCCAGCCTCTAGGATCTGATTAACCGGGGCGCGACATGACATCCAGATCGGATGTAGACAATTTGCCACTTTGGTGGCACAAAACTCTACCCAGGGTACTAGTGGACGTAGATAAATAATGAAGCAGAAAAATTAATATTCATGAATCCGTGCTCCTCCAGGTTTTACTACCCGTGCGGGCTATTACTTATTCTATCATCATGAAATAAGGACACGGGAGTGTTATAATTTTGAAGTACATTTGGAGCACAGCTATCTAAATTATATTGTGCAGGTATTTTGGAAATGTTTACATTCATTTACTAGGCCACTAAAAATAGATTTACGGTTGAAAATATAAATATAATAGAGACCACAACAAGGGCATATTATTCTTATAGACGTATAACTTAACGACCACAGTGGCGCCTCTATATTAGAATAGGCAATTATTTATGTTTTCAATAATGTATTGAAGATTATAATACCACTAGGAACCTAAATGCATTATACTTAGTGAAGTATATAAATATTCAGTAGAGAGTATACAAAATTATAATTCTACCCGTTATTTTTTTACGGATGTAAAGCCTGGTCTCAAACTTTGTACCAAAAGAATAAATTGAGAGTTTTAGAAGAAAGAAAGTGCTAAAAAAGATTGTTGAGCCTGTGAGGGATTGACAAAGAGTAGAATGAAGAGCTTTGTGGCTTGTTTGCATCTCCAAACTTATTTAAGATATATTTTAGCAACGCGTCTTAGACTACTAACCGTTCGGGTTTCTACACATATGTACTAATTATACTAATGGTTTTAGGGATTAGAAAGGTTATATTTTAGAGGAAGTGCACCCTTATTTGCGTGGAGGGAGCGTGGAAAACATATTTGGATAAAGCCCCCTCAGTACACCCAACTGATATTCGAACCTCGATCGGCAGTCTAGTCTACTGTGAGATTAGCGCCTGAGACAATACGGCCATCAAAGCGGGTATTTTATGATATTCGATGTGCGCAAACTGAGGAAGGGAGGTAATGTGGCACGTATGGGTGATGACAGGCGTGTACACACATTTTAGTTGGGAAACCTGAAGATACGATAGTCCTTGGTGGGCTGAGACCTGGATGGAAGAATTGATGTTACTATTATTATTATTATTATTATTATTATTATTATTATTATTATTATTATTATTATTATCATCATCCCCGCGCATTACTACCCGTTCGGGTCGTACGCACTTACGCTAATGTGTGATGGTTAGGGTGATTGTGAGATGAAATGGAGGACCTACAGTTTAACGTGGAATCCGAACCACGGTGGAGGCCTGGTATTCCTCACAAGAATTGATGTTAACATATATTTTAAGGTGGCGGTATATCAGATTGATGATTGGATGGAGGTGTCTTAAGATAGAGTTGAATGGCGAGCTTACGTTCTTGTGGCCATGAACTTAAGGAGGTCCTTGATTAAGGTCAGAGTGTTAGTTTAGTGAAGTATATAAACTATTTTACTTTCATTTAAAATTATTCTATACTAAAATAACTAGTAAGTAGGGGCCTATGCTACACTTAAACTAATTATCCAATATTGTATTATTAACTACCTGTCGGGATTTTAGTGGTTTTGATAACTAAATACAAATATAAAGTAAAATTAACATTTGTCCCCGATTTTCGGGGCCAGTTTACTATTTTAGAAGACAGTTCATTATAAAATATACGTCTTGGACAAATTTAGTCCACGATCTGATAAATAATTTAATGAAATTTTAAAGAAGATAGATTATTCAGATGAATATCATGCCATAGCAAAGCCCTCTTTAAAATAATCAAGTTCCTGTCAAAATTATTGTTTTACAAAATCAAGTATTCTGCTCCATTCCGAGGAGATACTAAGGTAAACTCCCATCGGTGGCAGCATGGTACAACGCGTCACTCTCGTGAAAGACTGGATTTCCGTTGACATGATGATTAAGGTTCAAATCTAGGTCGGATATAACGAGGGTATTTTATTCATAAATGATTCCCCACTATTTCTCTACAAAAATATGGGTACATTTTCTCTAAAATGATACCTTTCTCATTCCTATTCCACTAGCGCAATCAAAGTATGAGTTTAACCCGAACGAGTACTAAAACACGGTGAAAATACAATAATACTAAGATGATTTGTAATGTGTGTTAGTGTTTATTTATACAGCCAGATACTATATATATATAATTTATATTTCAACTTTCAACTACGTGATAGATATATGTATATATATATCACGTAGTTGAAAGTTTAGTGTTTTAAGTTGGTTGGTTGTTAGATCACGACATAGCATAACCGGTTAGCCAATAACTGTCAGAAGGTAAATTTATAAAACGTTTTTACAACTTTACTATTTCAAATAAAAGTGACACTCCCGATTATCCGTAGTCGGGCCATCCGATTATCCACGCACGGTTCTTCTAGGGGAAAAAAGTCGACAGTTAAAGCAGAAAAGAATATACGATTATTTCACAAAAACACATGCAGGAGCAAATGATATCACACAAGTTGCACTGTATTTTTATATGCATACTACCTATGTAAAACTGTTTTATAAGAATGATTATCCATGTTATAAATTTACAGTTCATATATCATAACTAAAAACAGTTGTTTATTCGATAATCCAAGTTTTCCAACTATCCATACACTCTTGTACATACCGAATAGCCCGAAAAGTCAGTAATTTGATGTACTCATAATTTTTGTTTGAAATTTGCATGATCTAATTTCCCCCTAAATAAATTAAACTTAAATCTTAATTAATTGCTTGTTTATCTAGAGGGAAGCTTTACAGGACTATGTTATTCATGAACTAATCACGGGGTATTGGTATTGAAATGTTTCGGACAGTGTTTAAAGGGTTAAAATAGCGGTAATCAGATTGTAAGCTTCTAAGGGAAGTGACAAAAGGGACGTGCGAAACTGTTCATGAATAATCGATCATTCTATACACGTAGGACACTATCGGCGCCAGTTCAAGAGACGAGTTCTTTATGACAATCGATACAGGCTGAAGCGGACGTTGAAATTGACAAGCGACATAAAAATACAACAAACTAAATAAGCTATTAAAAAACCATCAACACACGCAACAATAATATATAATAAACGTTGTATTTTGTATCTGTACGAAGCATTGTATCGTTTAAAAATGTGTGTCAGAAATGACGAATAGGTCCACAAATAAAACGCATTTTTTTTTTAAGGCGACCAAGTATTTTACTTAGGTAATTGCTTCTGATGAGTTTTTTTTAAATGAAACTGTTTTTGATTTAAAAAATCCACTGTACATAGCCTAAAATAAACTTTCTTTTATCAAATGCTTAAAAGAAATTGTTGACATAAAATCTTGATTCAATAATTTCTCAATTATTTAAAGATGTTTGTGTTTTGTTTATTCGCGATAAACTAGAAAACCTCTTAATCAATTTAGATAGCACTTTCACTTATTTGTTCCTTATATTATTATTATTATCATCAGCGCGTCTTACTACCCGTTCGGGTTATACGCACTTACGCTGATGTGTAATGGTAAGGTGATTGTAAGATGAAATGGAGGACCTACAGCTTAACGTGGGATCCGAACCACGGTGGGGGCCTGGCACTCCACACATTCACAAGTTGTGATTAATACAAGTCTTGTCAGAGGTGAAGGAAGGGTTTGGCAATCAGATAAATCTGTGCCGGGACCGAGGTTTGAATCCCGGACCCTCAGCACAGAAGTCTGACACCTTACCCCTAGACCACCAGCTCACCTTTGTTCCTTATACTCTCGAAAAGGACAACGGGTATATTTTTTCCTGTTAATATCAATAAAATGTATGTGTTTTCAAAGATTATGTCTAAAACCACGTGAACAAACGGTTATTATATATTAATATAATATATTATTGACTAGTAGTCATTTGTTTTCTGTCTAACTTTTCCAAAACCAATGTAAAGAGAAAATAAGGAAAAGCCAGAGGGAAAAAGACATTTGATTGGTTGAGCTTGTGACGTCACTCAGTATACAATCCAGCGCGTTGCATATTCATACTATTGAAATATAAAATGTATTTGTACTGTTAGCAGCATTAAAAAAAATCAAAGTCATTTAACGTGCACTTTCTGAACCGATTTATTATATCAGCACACGAGAATTTCTATGATCGAGAGCAAATGGGCCTACCAATTTTACCGGGAAAGGTATTTTCGCCCATCTTCCAGGGTTCTCTTACATGCCGCAAACAACATGGGACCGACGGCTTTACTTCCCCTCCGAAGGAAATCGTGCTACGTATTTTTATCGATCAAGAACAATCTGTCAACCCCAGCTGGGTTTTAACCCACGATAATCGGGTCTTAACTCAAGCACTTTAACCCAGCATAGAACCACAACCGAGTCTCCGGTGTGTGTGATATCAATGATAGCTTAATAGGTAGCCGATGATATCCACACGTCCATCACAGAATTTGTCTTAAATTATTAGTGAATAGTGACACTGATCACAGTAAGAAACTTGAATAGCTCTATGGTAGAGCATTGGAATGTTAGGTCAAGAGTCCCAGGTTCAATTCCCATATTCACGTTTGATTTAAAAAAAATAATACTTATGCGACTGTATCCGCACTAAAGTATAATATCGCTCTCCCAATCTTCGCTGGTCTTATACAAAGGTATTCTCTCTCCATTAACTATTGTTTAAAGTGGATATTCGGGAACACTGAATACTAGTATTTCTGAGCAAAAAATTAATATAAGGGTAATTTATTGAAAGCAAATTTGAAGACTATTTTAGACTAAATGGGAAACTACGTACGGTTGTGTCTTACTATTTATTTTCTTATGCTTTACACTTTAAAATCTTGGCACACTAAACTAAACCATGTGTTTATGGTCCAAAGGACAAGGTAAGGACTTTCATACAAAAAGGATGGTAGTTTTGAAACCGATTTATTATTATTATTATTATTATTATTATTATTATTATTATTATTATTACTAGTTCAAGATATACTTGGATGCTTGTTTCTCGCCAAAGAAGAATAAAACAGGAATATTTCATGTAGGTCGTAAAGAAACTAAAGGGTGGACAGGCAAGAGAACTCATCCACTTGAAGTGGAGGGTTTCACATCAGAAGCAGAAGGGCTTAAAGTGAGTCAAGTTATATCCTAATGTGTGTCCATACCCTCCAGAAGCCTCTATATGGCCGATTAAGCTGAATATTTGCACACTTATCCTATAGAACACGGAACAGAACTTAACGGAGCAGGATTTGCGATTTTTTTTAAAAATTTAATAAAAATATAGCTGATTTAGTTCACTCCCCCTTTATCCACTCTTACGTAATAATTAACAGAATTATTATTTCTTTGTTTAATTGAAGGTTATGTTTTTCTTCATAGAACATAATTTTCCTCACATGGTGATATCAACAGTCGTTGAATATCTGTCGTGAGCGTAGCGACATTAGATGAGAAACTTTTTTTAAATCAAAAGATAAAGTTGTTACTAAATTCCATATCATTCTTGACAGAAATTCAAGAGCTGTTGAAGTCACCATGTGAATAAAATTAAACACGGGGTTCCTAATGAATTAATATTTAATTTATTTGGCAAAAAAAAAAAAAGTTTTGCTATAAAAACCGAAGAAAAAAAAAACACGGACCTTTTATCACGTCTCCTACACTCCAACTTTAACGACCCAAAAGTTGTTTACATCTATTGTGATGGTCAAAGTGCAATAAACAAGTAGTATCTCTCCTCATGTTATTATTATTAGCACCGCGTCTTACTACCCGTTCGGGCTATACGCACTTACGCTAATGTGTAATGGTAGGGTGATTGTGAGATGAAATGGAGGACCTACAGTTTAACGTGGGATCCGAACCACGGTGGAGGCCTGGGCATTTCACACATTCAAAAGTTGTGCTTAATACACGTATTTTCAGAGGTGAAATAAGTGTTTGGCAATCAGATAGATCTGTGTCGGGACCGAGGATTGAACCGCGGACCTCCAGCACAGAAGTCTGACACCCTACCCCTAGACCACCCTCTCCTCAAGTTATTATACAAAACCATCTATATCAAAAAACCTTGTTACAGTCTTTACTATGGAATAAATGTCTGCCGCAGTGGCCAATAGGCATGTCTTCTTCCTATCCTCTCTAATATATCCACAGTGCCGCCATGAAGGTCTAGAGAAAGAGGGAGGAGAGGCCCCCTTGCCAGGAAAGCCCGACGACCCGAGACAGAGAGCTTCAACCAAATCCTTGCGTGATTAAACGCGCCGAGACCACTGCTTTGCCAAATTGTCTTGTTCGCGATGAGACGCAAAGAGTACTACATTTTATTATGACAAATGAGCGGGCGGACAGGTCTCCCGTTCCCCGTGACCAAGTTGACAATAGAGTGGTCGCTCACAAGTCTAGAGGACCTTAGTTCGATCCCATGTGACGTCAAAGAGGATATTTTATTCTAGTACACACTAGAGGCAGAGGCACCACGAGGACGCACCGTGCGTGTGGTGTGGACGGTGACCAGAGGCGTGGCGAGCGCCCAAATCTGCCTCGGCTCGCTGCGCGGGTCTATCCGCTGGGCTGTCGGTACATCAAAGCGAGGAGTTTCTCAGTGCGCTCTAGTCTGGACGCCTCTTTTGTTGAATCTCCCTCGTCCCATCCGTTTTTTCTAGTCGCGAGTGATTTTTGCGTTGATAGTGGTGTAGGTATCAACAATAAAATGGATCGGGAACAGGACATGAACGTAAAATTGATTGGTGAGTTGGATAAGAGACAATCTCCAGTGGGCAGGAACATCAGCGTGATAGATAAACGTTCATCTGGTGGAATTGCAGGGCTGAAAGTAGAATATTTTCTCCTTATACTATCTTTAATCCTATTCAATTAAAGAGTAAGTATTTCTCCATCATCCTTGTAAGGTTTTAAATTTATCACCTTCATCGAGAGTAAAGTCCTTTAAAAGACTAGTGTTATTGCCGGATAATCGTCGCCTATGTAGATTTAGTTGTGATGACCACCTACGTCGTTTCTTCATTTTTTTCCTTTAGCTTTTCCACCTGATGTTTTAATATGATAAAACACACAAGCTGCTGAGGTTTTGACGTCTGACTCTGACACCGTTGTTGCCTAAGTTTAAACGTCATAGAAAAGTGGAGAGCAGACGAGGCACTGCATCTTCGTGTGAGGTTCGTGAAATGTCTACTTGTGCATCTTCGTTCTGCCGCGTTTTGCCTCGCGGTGCCTCTGCCTCTAGTGTATACGCAGCTTTAAGATCCATTCCGGCGTCAGATAACACATAACATGTCACAGCACAACACATCACGGCAGTGTGAGCCTTTCAAAATAATTTATTGGGATAGTTTTTTTTCCCCACTAAACCGTCATAACACGTGTTAACACGAAACGTCAGCGTAGTCTGAATTCGGCTTAAGACTTACTAGCCAGATAATTTTGTAAAAGATTAAGTGATTCATTTTTTATCCTCCTTTCAGTTTTATAGTAGCTCATTCCCCCCACTGCACTGTAAAGGATAACATATTTGTTTGGCTTAGCAAGAAAGATCGTAATGCATTTATTTTGATTCCGGTCTATTTCTGTACACATCCAGATTAAAACAGCATATTTAGAGTTGAGCATCTTCGCCAGGCACATAAAACTAAACAAACACATTGACTGAAAAGCTATATTTCTGAAGTTATATAACACATTATTCAGAGAGTTAGCTATATATTGAGATAACTAAAAAATCTGAGAAATGTTGAAGAAACAGATTAGATTTTTTATTTTTTTATTCAAGGTATTTAACGTGTTCTTTCTAGACCAATTAGTTAAATTCGCACACGACTAATATAGACTTACATATATCTACAAACACACCTTCCAGCCTCCAACCGTTGATTTATCACTGTGAAATAGTAAAACCAACATCTCACCAACTATAAATTTTTCGGCTATGCCAGAAATCGAACTCGGGTCTCTTCAGTTTAATAGACAGACACTCTACAGACTGAACTAATGGTGTAGGATAATGAAATTAGAGTATTTTTCTAAAAAAGTTATCTCGTCATACTTAACAGAACAAATAAAATAAACGTAAAACGAATGTTTCAAACCATAAGTTAGCTATTTTTCTTCCTCTTTGTCTTACTATCTTCCCGGGTTATACCGTAGGCCTACGTATATTAACTACACTCATGACTCATGAGGGAGGAATATTTATTTAGCACCGCGTCTTACTATCCGTTTGGGTTATACGCTTAAGTACTAATTACGCTAATGGATTAGGAATTGGGAAGGTTGAATTTTAGAAGAAGTGAACCCGAATTTGTGTGGAGGTAAAATGCAGAACCATTTAGGAAAAACCACCACCAGTTCACCCGACCGAGATTTGAACCTCATTCTCCCCGTCCTCGGCAGTCTAGCTTAACACGAAACTAGCGCGTTAGCTTGCTACGCCACCGAGGCGGGTCGTGAGATAGGAATAAGGAAGGTAGAATTTAAAGAAATGTGCCCGCGTTTACGTGGAGTTAAAGAGGGTAACCATCTATGAAAATATATCCTTTGTACACATTTGGTCAGGATTTGAGTCCCGATTTCCCCATCACTGGAAAAACAAACTTGACGGGCCTGACCTGACATCCAGTCCACGTGTGCACCGATTGCGGGTCATAAGTTTAGCTATTATTAAAATAAATCGTTTTTGGTAAGGACATCTTAACTCAGTCGGTGGCGTGTCTGCCTACTTAGCTAACGGTCACAAGTTCGATTTCCGATACGGCCAAAAAAAGTATAAATATTATTATTGGGTTTTTATAGGCCCGTCGACACAATGAGGTTATTAGGACGACTTATAATTAATTAATGAAATTAGGGTATCCCTTATAACAGTGATAAATAAACGGGCAGGAGGACAGGGTGTTGTGCTTGTTTTAGATTTACGTTCGTTTGTAAGTCGTGCGCTAATATTAGCGGTCAATTATTCAGAAAGCGCTCGGGAGTGTAGGGAACGCGAACGTAAATAAAGTTCTTTCAGTTCTTATAGCAATTTTTTTTTCTCCACAAAATAAATTAAATATTGCTCCAGTACAAACATCGAGTTTAATTAATTTCAAATGGTTACTTGAACAAATACTTTTAGTGTGATTTTCTTTATGTTAATTATATATATTTAAATTCGTTAATATTATTAGCATGGTAGTTGTTTAAGAAAAATAGGAGTAAGTATGAGGAAAGTATAATTTTAAGGAAATTCACCGGAATTTTGAAAATATGTACACTTATTTTCGTGGAGAGAGGTTGAGAGAGACCATTTGGAAATAACTACCCTCGGAAGATCAAGAAGAAGGATTCAAATAATGGATGACTTGAAGGAAAGAAGAAAATTCTGGGAGATGAAGGAGGAGGCAAGGACAGATCGCATTGGCGGTCTAAGTTCACTGACAAAATGAATGGACCTGACGTAAGACAGAACAATCAATAATAATAATAATAATAATAGCGTACCTAGCCTGGATTAGAGCCCCAACCTCAACGTCACTGACGAACCTGATCAGACAAAGTTGTCGTCTTGGCCCACGTGCCCACCAATGCGGGTAAAAACAAAAATTAGTCTGCAAGGTTGGTAAAGGTGACGAAATTCTATCGTGAGTTTGAAACATGGCGGAACGCAGTATATTAGGTATATTTGAGACTGTTTTCCACACAAATGCCGACGATATGAAATTACTAGAGTCAGCCATCAGGAAATAATTACCCCTTTTAGAGATGGTTTTAGAAGTTACGAGTCCTGGGAACGTCAACACTAAAATGCATCGCAACCATTAAAATAGCATTTGTGTTCTCGGGTTTTATGTCTGTGAATCACAGTTGTTTGTTTTGTTTTTTCCCGAGGCCACCATAAATCGAACCTTTCCTTTGGTCCTTAGCACTCAATCCTAGTAATAGTCTGATGCTGACAGATAACTGACATGGAAAACTATCCTTTACATCTTAAGGGGGACACCTTCAGTTAGCGAGAAATTGTCAAGCAGACGAAATATTTAATTCTACAATGTGTTATTTAAAAATATGGTTCAGGTGAAAATAAAAGTCGAATGATTCTCACAGGGCTATTTTTCTTTAACAACCCTATATTTTGAGTTTTATTAAGAGGAATAAAAAAGTGTGAAAATGTAACATTAGCTCATTTTCAACGCTTGTTTAGGCACATTTCCGGAGCTATAATACTTGGCTTGATAAAAAAGGGCTCTAGACTTAGCCTTCCTTTAACAAATACAGTAATTTTTTGATAGGCTCACAACATAAAATTTTAAGATATTTGAGAAATAGCAACGAGATTTCCTCTTTACCTTGATAAGAGGTTTCGTAGTTTTCTTACCCCTCTTTCTTATTGATATGACAAAGGGTGGTTGTAGGTGAAGGGAGAAAGGAAGTACGCCAATGACAGGGAGGCCGGGATCCAGATCCCACCCCAATTCACTGGAGAATTTTTTTTTCCCCCTCAAGTAGTTAACTATTTATAAAATTACAGTTGTAGGCTACAAGTAGATCGAACCCGGGATGGCTTGGAGTGGTAATTTTAAAACACTTTATTCTCCTTCACCCATCACCCACCCATTGGTTTATTATTCTCTAGTAAGTGTGTAATTTTACAACGAAATAAATGTGACCTAACATCCTTCATTAGGAAAAATTTAAACAGTGGATCAATTAAATAACATAATTACGTGGTATTATTTTCACCTATGAGACACAAATTAAATTGTAAACGTGTACAGTTAGTGTATTCATCTAAATTTAAGAATAATTTGGAATGTTTTAATATAGTTTCCGTAAAAACCGTGTTCTTTTCTTGACAAAACATTTATTTTATTTAAATATATAGCGTTCCTTCAATCAAATGGTAAGTGATCCCTAGTTATGCTTATTACTGCATGAAAGACTAGAATACTATTAAGTCCCGTAATAGACTATTAATCGACTACAAATTTCCCTGAACTGATGACAGCGAAGAATGCTTCAGTGGCTTCAGGCAAGTCATCCGGAGGGACTTCTGAAGGTCGCATTATCTCATACGTCCTAGATTTGTCAGAGAATTCGTTTATTCTTGTGATGGCCCACCAAACATGTGACAGAATCGGTTTGCTCCCATTTTGTTTTATCTTTTTGTTTTTAGGGCTCATCTTCATTTGCTCAGACTTCTTACCGATACACAAATCCCTATTGGTACAAGCTTTCGTGGGGATGTAAACCGCTTTCTTTGGCGGATCGCAAGTGCATTTTTTATATTCATCAATAGGTTCCTGAACCTTTCTTAATGGAGATTCTCTTTTTGTGACGTCATCCGTTTCAGGACATGCTGTTCTCTTCAGTTCATCTTTTGCGTGATCGCTCAATTCTTTCGATTTTTGTTTTTTAGAAATATCTTCGGGAACACTGTGAGTCGTGGCATCTTTTTCAGGTTCATCGCTAACAGTATAGTTCAAATGTTTTCGTTTCTTTTTTCTTGTAGATTTTTCTTTCGGCGCTTTCTCTTTTGTTTGAACTGGTTTATATTTGTTCGGCGCTAAGCAAACGCATTCGTTGTATTGTTGTGTTGGCCCTTGCTCCTTTATTTGCGAGACGTCCTTTATTTGCGA
Organism: Timema bartmani; assembly: GCA_902151455.1. Classification (NCBI taxonomy): domain Eukaryota; kingdom Metazoa; phylum Arthropoda; class Insecta; order Phasmatodea; family Timematidae; genus Timema; species Timema bartmani. The sequence goes on along the minus strand of CABFWB010000410.1, from coordinate 87,171 downwards.
GACGTCCTTTATTTTCGAGACGGTTTCTTTAACAGGCTTGGCGGCTGGACAGACGTAGTCATCGGGCTTAGCAGATGAACAATCGCACGTGAAATGAGGCACTTCGGACATTTCTAGTTATATAGTACCCAACATTCGTATTTAGACAATTCTGAGCAATAAAAACTGCATTTTAAGTGATCTAGCTTAGATCAACATTAGAATATTTCAAAATAGGGGCAAAAGAGCAAAATTCCGAATATTACGTCAAATTTGTCACATATGCGTAGTGGTAAATTGTGTTATTTTTCCTGATTACTTTGATTCAATTAAATATATGTTTCTATGACAATGATAACTTATTATTAGCTTGTTTTTATTTTAAAATCTTGTTGCACTATTTCCATCACATGCAGAAAACGTGTAATATTTTCCTTTTAATAATAATTCTTAAGAACGTGTTTATTAAATGAATGTGACATTTATTTTCACCATTGGTCTTAAAAAGAAATTAAACATCCATAATGGCATAATATCGAATAACAAATGTGACTAATGGCTAATGTGCCTGACATTGTTTCATGAAGAAGAGGCTTTACATTGGTCGATTCAATGCAGTCAAATATTTACAATGGGGCTTTTAGAGCTCTTTCTAGACAGATTCTGTTGCAAATTATTTAGAAATTCATACTCATCTTGTATTGTTAGGTCAGATTAATGATGTTCTTGATTTACTAGTCATCTGACTCGGATATTTACAATAATCTATAACGATATATATTAAGGCAGGAGTGTAAGGAACGCGTGTTAAGTTTAGTGTGTTTGGAGTTTCTGTATCGAAACAATTTTTTGGTCTGAGTAAATAAAATAATCATCCAGTGGGAATAAATAATTTAATTTTCTTCGAATATTAATATCAAGAATTTTTGAATATCTATCAAGGATGTCCTGGAATTTAATGACAACTTTTTGTCTTCATTTAAACAATTTCTCAGCTAATATCGTTTTGTTTAAGACAGATATTCAAGATTTGTTGATATCCTCAAGTGAAGAAAATTAAACTATGTTTCTACTGGAGCAATATTTTATTTATCTTGGCAAAAAAAAAGTTTTGCTTAAAAAAACTGCAAAAACACTGCCCTTAACTAGCCTTCCCTCCCACCGCCCCTTAAGCAACATTTTTGCACGAATTACAGAAGCACAAAGGTATGCAAGTATGAAAGAGGTAGTATTCATGTTAACTTCAATGTGTCTTTACATCACATCTTCATGATTCACTTAATTGTTAAATGACAACCTGTATAGGGGAATCAAGCACGGGATATTTGAAAATGCACGTCAATTCTCTACGACTGAGCCATCCTGGTTCGTTTCGTTTATTGTATTCAGACGAACCGGGGGGAATGGGGGAGGCTCAATGATAGAGTATTAGGGATCAATAGAGATAGGTTACGGCTTCAATTACCATGTGAGGGTTGTTATTCAATTAATATTTATATTTGGTTTAAATAGTTTTAATCACCATGTATTACCGTTTCAGGTTATACGCATATGTACTTATCATGCTAATGAGGGATGAGGAAAACTGATGTTATAGGAAGTGTAACCACATTTGTGTGGAGCGAGAGAGGGCGAATGGAAAACTATTTTGTAAAAACCACCCTCAGTACACCCGACCAGGATTCCAACCCCGATCTCCACGTCATCGGCAGTATAGTCTATTACAAGAGTGACGCCTTAGACCATACGGCTACCAAAGCAGGTTAAAAAAGTATCAATTTGCGCTAATGTTAAAATAAACTTATAAAAAACTGACAACTAGTTTTAAAATAAGTGGTCCCTTCAGTGATGGACACGCGAATAAAGCCGTCAGGTAACATCTTGCCTGATTCGCAGGTGACGCAGAGGTCAGGGTTCGAAACTCAGCGCGGGTGGATTGAAGGGTGTGAAGAGGAGAGCGGTGAAGGTGGGTTCCCAAATGGTTTACCACTCTGCTTCCACGCAAATACGGCTACCCTTCCTCTGAATTATACCTTCCTTGGCCCCATTTCATTAGTGTTAATATGAGGATAGAATGAACGGGTAGTAAGACACGGAGCACGTAAAAAATAAATAAACAGCAATTATAATAATAAAATACATTCATTAGTTTAATTGTCAATTTTATTAAATAGTAATTGATGCATTTATTATTATTACTATTATTATTATTATTACTATTATTATTTATTATTATTATTATTATTATTATTATTATAGATTTGTCGAATTCGACTTCTATCATAAAAGGAAAGCTAAACTCAGAGTTATCTAAGGAAATCCCATATCAATAATTTATCATGTATAGATTCTGCTTATAATATTTAAATTTACAATATTCTTATCTATATTTTGCATATTGTTACTGCTTTTGACCACTATTTAGCTATTTGTTATTGATGTTATTTTTTATTCTTATCATTATTAATTACTACTTTTTTCGTAACTATTCATCAGTATATACAATTTTTTAGCCATTTTTGTTTATTATATTTTCTCATGTAAATATATGTATTTGTACGGTACTTGTGTACTTTTCAGTGCTGGCCTGTCATAGGTCTTACGACTGTTGGCCAGCATTATAATAAAAGAAATTGAAATTATTATTATTATTATTATTATTATTATTATTATTATTTAGCACCGCGTCTTACTACCCGTTCGGGTTATACGCTGATGCATTAATGTTTGCCATCTTTCTTCCTATGTTTAGCATTTAGTAAATTATTTATATGAATTATCAACCCATGCACAAGACAAACAAATCCGATTATATATTTGCCCCACGGTAATATGACTAATGTGTAGTCTTGCTCAGAAAGATCCAAACAGCACCTTGATGCTCTATTCAATTAACTTCTTCATTATATGTCTATAGACTATTACTTTTTACCGTCGGAATAGTTGGCTTTTTCCAGGACCCCTCCTTAGCTTTAAGGCAAGAAGATAAAACACAAGTCAATTAGTTACCGCCTCTGATTCGCTGCGGATAAAGAAGACGAAACTCTTCAAAAGCAGCTGGGATTTTTGGAAGTGAACGTGATTACTGAAGGGGTAGAATCGATTGTTAGGATTCAGTGTGTGATGGTAGAATGTTTTTTCAAAGGTGAGTCAGTACTAAATAAAGTGCAGAATATTGAAATAAGTATAATTATTTTACGTGAAAGCGTCATTGCTTTTTCTTAATCTCAATAATAATTCGAGAATGCTGTGAGTTTATTTCTTTACCACCAAATTACGTTAATAGTTTTAGCGATAAGGAAGGTTATACTTATGGAAAGAGCACCCACATTTGCGTGGAAGGAGAGTGGAAAATCATTTTGAAAAAACCTTAGTATAACCAACTGAGATTCGAACCTCACTCTCCCCGTCTTCGGCACTCTAGGCTACTGCGAGAGTAGCTCCTTAAACCATGCGGCCACCGAAGTGGGTTTATATGATTTAAAATAGTTTATAGTAAAACTGTTTTAAGAAAGTTAAGATGATCCAAAAAGGCGCAACTGTGGTCACATGGTCTAAATTGACAGGCTTGGAAAAAAAAAGATCAGATTATTGTTGACAGGGCGGTCCAGGTTCAAATCTCGACCGATTGCAAATAAGGTAGTTTTAAACATCTGATTTTCCCCTCCGCTCTTTACTCTAATGAGGGTACACTTCCTCTAAGTTACTCTCCAAATCTCTATCCTTTTAACTAAGCCATTAACAGCCCCTGTTGTTAAACGTAATCATAGAAAATAATATAACAGCATTATGTATAGTTATATTGAAACCGTTGTATTAAAACTTATAATTTATTTTATAGAAAATAATTTTGATAAAATTTTAAAATTACAAAGAAGTATGCAACACACTCACATAGATGTACATGAGGTTTAAGGCGTCAACCTCATCTGATATGGCTTACCTTTGACGAATCCCAACCGAATGTGTAAGCATAATATATTTTATATGTTAACTTTTTCAGAATTTATGAGTCACAATGAAGGACGTAGCGAGCGTCCCCTTTACTAACTTTCACAAACCAGGTTAACAATATCGGTACCTATTGCGTTTTTAAGGATTTACGATCCTGACATAAAAACTAGCAGTTGAGAACAGGACATTCTTACAAGGTATACCCGACCCTGAAATGCAGTTTCTTAAGGCATTTAACGTCACCTTGGCCGATTTAATTGTATCAAGGGAAATTTACCAATTGGGTTGGAAAGGTGTTTGGTGTCGCGAGGGTGCAAGGAGACCTCGCGGCTAATATTGGGTCAACAGTCGCGGTCAAGCCGTCGACCAGATTGGACTTGTGATAGATTAGCGCAGTCAAAGGGCCAGTTTCATAGTCAGATTTAGTACGCCTCAAGTGCGGCGCTATACTAAATACAAGACGTCACCTACTTGAAATTGAATGGAATGGGCCAGTTTCATATGCGAAACTGGCCCATTCCATTTTGGTCTAGGTAGGTGACGTCTTGTATTTAGTATCGACTCGCACTTTAGGCGTACTAAATCTGACTATGAAACTGGCCCAAAGTGTAATAAACAGTCCGACCCAATTTTCATTAGCAATAGTAATTCTTTAAATGTAAAACCATAATAAAAGTGTTGATAGAGGGTCTACCACCCGGAAAAACGGGAATTAGCCGGGAATTTGAAGTGGTCGGGGGAAAAAAACGTTAATCAGTCGGGAAGTTTGTAAATTAAAAAAAAGTGGTGGGGGAGATTGTTTTACTCAAAATATGAAATATTGTAATCACTGAATCAGTAGATTAAAATGTGATTCAAACTGTCTTTCTTGTTTGTAGCTATGTAAAACCCCGTCCAAACTATAACAGAATAACGAACACGAACGTGTTCGTTACAAGTGAGGACGGTTTTCCGGACAGAACATTGTAACAAAATGTGTTCGCTGTTCTATTCGGCACCGATCCACCAGTTGTCGGTTATTGCCCGTCGCGTCAAAGGATATTCGTGTTCGGTCCTGTTTTAGTCTGGACGCCTCCGCGAACATAAGAGTCATTGGCTGAACAGTAACTGAGTCGCACGTGTGTTTTGATTTTTGTAAGTAGGCCTACATTTATCTTTTGGCGAGTGTTTGTAGACAAATGGAGTGGTCAAAAGTAGAGCAAATGAAGCTCATAGACTTCTATAAGCCACATAAGGTCATCTGTAATCCTATGGATCCAGATCAATATGATAGAATAAAAAAACAGGATGCGTGGAGAAAATTGGGGCCGTGACAGACAGGGATGTGAACGAGTGCAGGAAAAAATTAAAGTTTGTTAGCCACCCTTGGAAAGGAAAAAAATAAAATAAAAGATACCATCGGTAGAGGAAAAGTTAGTTAATTATATACAAACTATTATTTATATATATATAGGGGAGGATTTTTTTTTGCACCACGTCTTACTACCCGTTCAAGTTGTACGCTTGTGAACTAATTAAACTAAAGAGCTAGGGATGATATAGGTGTAATTTAGAGGAAGTGCACCCACCTTTGCGTGGAGAGAGAGAGTGTGAAACCCTTTAGGGAAAACCCCTTCACTGCACCCGACTGGGATTGATCTCTTATCTCCCCTGTCCTCGGCAGTCCAATCTAACACTAAAAGTACGCCTTAGACCTTGTGGCCACCGAGTCTGATAGGGGGAAGGTTAAAGGCATATTTTTTACCTGATTTTCTGTTAATGATGCACCTTTTTTGCCTACTGCTAATTTCCCTGTCAGCATACCTAGTTTTACTAAAACGACTTAATAGACTGATTGTTCCCAAATGTTTATTTCCAGAAACTTT
>CABFWB010000410.1:61213-74257 GCA_902151455.1 Timema bartmani | reverse complement strand
TTTTTTTTCTTTTTTTTTTTTCAAAACTATCCGTACTTTTTGTAATGTTAAGGTTTTAAATGTTATATTATATCTTATTTTTTTTCCCGAAAATCCTTGTGTGTGCCGGTCACCCCCTGGTACCCCCGTAAATCCGCCAAGGCGTTAATGAAATCTACTCTTTTTTTGTTTTGTCGACGTGCCTCTAAACATTAATAACTGATGAACTGCATACAGTATACTTGGCTCTGTTAATTCAAAAGATTATAAATAGGCTTACATAATGTTAAGAAGTATTATATTTCACGTTTTCAAATCGTTACTGCAATCGTCAAGTTTTCTCTTTGGATTTCAAAATTTGAAATGGAAATATCTCCTATAATTTCTCCTTGGATTTGAAGTTTATATTTCTCCTTGGTGATCAAGTACATTCATAGAGAATAACCACTGTTGGCGTGGTATGTGTTTATATCATTCGGACTAGGTTAAAATAATGTCCTTGCCCAGTTTCGTTTAAATTGGTCCACTGATTTGGCGATAATAATGTAACAGATAGACAGACATACGAAATGCAAAACGGTCGCGTTATTACAGGACCTCACCCCACTTGGTCGATAGTAAAATAATACTTTTAACGCTGATATTTAGGCAAGGAAGATAATTTGTTTCTTTTAAGAACCTCAAGACCATAATTTAAATACAGTAGCTGGTGGAAACTAACTTTGGTACGGATATAGCCGTATCCAATTTACGTGTCCAGACGTAATTTTTCCACAAATTCAATTTAACAAAATATAAGTGATAGCAATAAAACCAAATCCTCAACCAGTAGTAGTTAGAAATTGATTCCCCTTCCCCGCGTTAAGCCCATTTATATTTCCATAGCGAGAAGGCTCAGTAGTAAACCCCGTGTAAAGTTGGAGGTGGGGAGGGGGGTGAGGTTTGGTCTGTGTGCGGTAGGTTTTAGAGAAGTTTCTACCCCAGATATTGTGGCCAAGGGGACAGTGGGAGGGGATGACAACTTTAACCCATCTGGCCGATTTGTTTCCTCGCCCAAGAGAGAACTTATGTCTCTATCTCTCTCATTATATCTATCTCTATTAGGATTTCCTATCGGTTTTTGTTTATAACCTTAGGGCTCGAATTCTACTAACACCACGTCCACGTGAAACCGTGATGGGATCCATTGCCAATGCATTTGTTGAGGTGTCTATAGTATGGTTTTAGTAAGGAGATTTATAAAAGTTACTACAACCTTTTAAATATATTCATAGGTCAAGTCATGTAATATGTAGTTGTTCCTTTTTATTTAACTACATTATCAAGGGGGAGCTGAATTGTATCCACTCGGAATGGTATCCATTCCAACAGTTTTGTAATAAACTGCTTTTGTGAAAATCCTGAATTGTATCCACATGTTATATCCACAAAAACTGGAATTGTATCCACTCAGAATGGTATCCATTCAGACAGTTTTAAAATATATACCTTTAAGAGAAAACCTGAATCATATCTACAAATGGCCGACTTGAGGTTTAATAGAAGGAACGTTTAACGTAAAAGCTTTGTCACACGTATGGTGGAGGGTATCAGGATGGAATCTTCTTAATTTACTACTTGTATACTAGAGTGCAGCCAAATCAGTATGGTAATTCAATCAAATTATTTAAATAAGTTGTTAAATAAATGTGGATATAATTCAGGTTTTTCACAAATACAGTTTATTACAAAACTGTCGGAATGGATACCATTCCAAGTGGATACAATTCAGTCCCCTCCATTATCAATATACTAGGCCTACATAAACTAATAACATAGTGAAATGTTAATAAAGTTGATCACGAAAAAAAAGTATTTTCTAAAAATGTCTTCCAATCATAGTTCTACAATCATAAGTTCATAACTATCCAGATTTGTGCTTAATTTATCAAAATGTATTTTATTATATAGGCGTATAACCCTAGCGGCTAGTAAGATGCGGTGCTAAAAAAAATATGTAATTTTAAGTAGTTTAATGGATTATTTTTTTAAATTTTACAATTTCAGGTTCAAAAGCGTTAAAACAGAGTATTATCAAATCAAACGTGACTGGGATATTTTTTGTATTTACTGTACTCCTATTTCTTTAACATTTGTACATAATAAAAATCGAGGTCTAAATCGACTCTTATTTTAATTGTATTTTTAGGTTTTCAAATGAAAATTATTAAAGGAACACCCCCGGATCCTCGAGCACTCAGATTTCAGGATTACTCTGGATACTCGAGATTCGAGTATTAAACAAATTATCGGATTCTAGATCCTAGAAATAAAATTAAAAATAGTTTTCAAAATATTATTAAGAATTTATTTTAGAGTTCTAATAACTGCTTATTGGTGAATCAATCCAAATATATTATTATAAGGCAAATTTAACGGCCAGACTCCAAACCGTTAATTTAACACTTAATTAAATGTAATGAATGTATAGCAAAATCCTACATTTATTTATTATTTATTTTTCTATCATTATATTATATTCCTATATCCTTTAATGTTCACTTTTTAAAAAAAATTCTACCCAATTTTAATATTAATGATAATTGTGTATTTTTATTATTTGGTTATAAATATGCATAAGTGTTGGCCTAGGAACATATTTAATTTTAAAGAATCAAAAAATTAAAATACAAATATGTACAAATTGATGGAGATGTATGATTATTTTAATATAGTAACTTATTAAATAATAGTAAGCAATACCAATAGTTGAAAGTATATTATTATGATTGTATTCTTATCTTATATAAATATTAATAATAGCGTTATTTCAAATTATTATTTCCTACAATTTTATGACACAGCCTTATGCCGACAAGCTTGTGAAATATGTAGTAAAATAGTATTTTAAGAACATGATTATCTATAAAGAAGCTTTTAACCTAATTTCACCTAAGTATTTTTTGAACTTAAACTCTTTATTATGACAGTCATTAAATTGTATCGCAATAAGTTGACTTCTCTAATAAAATGTTTTTTTCCAAACATGTCAATTAAAAACCCCATGCAGTTTGTTTTTTTACGTCAACAAAACTTAACTGCTAGTATTTTAGTAAAAGACATCACATGNCTTTGTCACTATACTGATCAATAAACTGTGGTTAAGTATTTTGAATTACTTACTTTAAGGCTGTTCAAGCGAGTTTTTGAATAGTTCTAAGATTTTACTGACTTTTTTATTGTCAGCTATCTGTAAGCTCACGATTAAAAAACTTCTTTAAGATAAAGACCTACTTTAATATTTCTATAGATATAAGCACTAGTTTTGAATTAGTATATTAGTATATGGTTTCTCACTCTCCCTCCATGCAAATGCAGGGGGCCTAGATTAAATCTAAACTATACCTTCCTCATATCTAACATATTAGCATAATGAATATATATATACATATATATATATACATATATATATACAGTAAAACCTTGGATTGCGAGGATAATTCGTTTCGTAAACGTGTTCGTAATACAAAGCACTCGTATATCAAAGTGAATTTCCCCATAAGAAATAATGGAAACTCAGATGATTCGTCCCACAACCCAAAAATATTTAATCTAAGAATGATTAATACCTTTTTTATTTTCGTTATTTAAATGTAACTGTACTGTAATCAAATTTATTAGTTAAATTTAATGGCGGCTGGTGTGTGGTGGACGAGAGAGAGGAGTGGAGGAGGTGGGTTATAGTTTAGGACGACTTTCACTGTCACTAACGGAATCACTGCCATATGTTGGCTCACTGGAGTATTTTTCTTTTTGTGCGACTTTAACAAAGAACCTATCCAATGACACTGCTCAGCAGACAAAGCGTAACCATAGTACTACTCGTATTGCAAGATATCGCTCGTTTATCAAGTTAAAATCTATTGAAAATTTTTGCTCGTCTTACAAAACACTCGCAAACCAAGTTACTCGCAATCCAAGGTTTTACTGTATATGCGTATTCCCTGAACTGGTAGACAAGAAATAGAGGTTTTGCTAATAAAATATTGCTATTTCAATAAAAAAAAAGGTAGCATTTTTTTTATATAGAATATATCAATGAAAATTTTAGAGAGGATCTCCAATGTTATTTTTTTAGAACTAAAGTGTATTAATCAAGCAAGATAATTTTTTTACTACCGTGTCTTAAAATCTGTTCAGGTTATGCGAATATGTTAATTATTCTGATGGGGTAGGATGAGGAAAGAAGCATTTTAGAGGTAATTTACCTACATTTGCGTGAAAGGAGAGCGGGAAAGTATTTAGGGAAAAAACACCCTCAATAAACCCTACCGGGATTCAAACCACGATATCCCCGTATTCATCAGGTTAGTCTGACACGAGAGTTAAGCCTCAGATAATTCGGCCACTGAAGCGGGAATAAATTTTGTTTTTAGCACCGCATTTTACAACCCGTTTGGGTTATACGCCTATTTATTCAAAGTAAATTGATCATAATGTATTCCTACATTTAGTTCACTTTATGTAAAAGAATCAATAACTAATTTAATTTAATTTTACTAATCAAAACACTTTAAAATTAAAATTAAGTATTCCATTAAGTAAATTGATCATTTCTATTCCTACATTTAGTTCACTTTATGTAAAAAATCAATAACTAATTTAGTTTGATTTTACTATTCAAAACACTTTAAAATTAAAATTAAATATTTTATAAAGTAAATTGATCATAATCTATTCCTACATTTACGCTAATGTGCCAGAAACAAGGAAGGTTGAATTAATAGAAAGTACACTCACATTTGCGTTGAAGTAAATTAGAAAACCATTTGGAAAAAACCCTCAGTACACCCGACAGGGATTCGAGCCCCGATCTTCGTGTCATTGGCATTCTAGTATATTGCAAAAGTGACGTCCTATACACTAAACGGCCACTGAAGCTGGTTATTAATAATTATTAAAAACATATTAAGAGTGTCTTGGGACACCCTTAAACACTCAATTTAGTTTTAGTAGCGTCCCGCGTAAAGCGGAATGAAACCTGATGCGCCCATTAGTGATACGTTATTTGCACTATCTTCCCCCCAAACCCACCCCTCTTTTCCTCTCTACTCGTACAATAAACTTTCATCAGACCAAATGGTAGGGAACTTTTATGTTGGGACCTCCACTAAAAGCCTCCGCGCTACTGATCTTTTGTAATAGGTCTGCGCTGGAAGCCAATAGAATCGTGAAATATGACGGAATTCTTCACAAGCGATGAAATTACCTTTGCGAAAAGAGGAGCTCTTTTAGTTCCAACAGTCTTGTGGAGCGTCTATTGCACAGAGGGTGTAAATAAAAAGGATGAGTTTATATGGGAAAGGGGAGAAAAGGTGAAAAGTCCAATTTTAACTCCAATTGAACTATTGATTCCAACTGCTAACAAACATGAGACCTTTCTAATACACTCTAGATTGTAATTAAGGGAGGTTTTTGTCATATTTAAATTATTTCAAATAAAAAATATGTGCTAGGGTATCTATGTGGTTTGAAATATAAAAGTTTGTTTCCTAGTAAATGTGTAAATGTGATTTCTACTCTTTTCCCTCTATAACCTTCCAATGAGACCCGCCCTTATTTTATGTTTGGCTATATTCGAAAAAAAAAGTCTTCATGCATAGCTAATGAAAAGATCACGTAGTTTCAATAGTAATTATAAATTTGAACTTTAATTCAAAAGAAGTATTTAACTAAAAGATTAATTTGAAACATTTAAGATGAAAGAAAAACTTCTTTGCTGGTAGAATGTCTAAGGCAGTGGTTCCAAACGTGGAGTACGTGCCAGGATCTTTGGGGGTATAAAAAATATTTAAATAATGTCGAAAAAAGTTTTAAAATAGTTATGTTTGATTATTAAAAAAGTAATAAATAAATTAAATGTGTGAGTTTTTATTGTAACTTTTGTTTTTTGAATGTAGAACTATAATATGCACTCTGTATTCAGCTTATCATCACATTGTTTTTTTAATCCCATTACTAACCCATTTATTTTCATTTGCACCAAATAAATCATAAATAACTACTAATGTAGTAATTAAACGTTTAGCTAAAAACTTATGGCAAAATTTATGGAAATGGGCTGCCAAGCGAAAATATGTTGGGAGCGACTGGTCTAAGGCGTCACTCTCGCAATAGACTGGACTGCCGATGACAGGGAGATCGAGTTTACTCTGTCCACCAAAGACCACAGCATTCCATTTCATTTTCAAAGACTTGAATGAAAAAATATATTTGTTTATACTACTACTAGTTATATTAAAATATATTTCAACACCATTACAATTATAAGTTATTTTGTATCTCACATAGTTGCGAGGGTAAGCAGAAATTTCCAATTTTGATCATATTTAAAGTACCCTCAAAATCATTTTCATGGTAAAATCAAAAGTTACTTTTTTTTGTAATGTTAAAAAGTGTCTAGATACAAAATTTAAACAAAATCGTTAAGAGAGGATTTGGAGGAAATTGATTTTTCACCCTGTTTTGTTTTTTAGTAAACTTCCCTTAATTTTATGGTTAGAAATCTAATTCCAAAAATGCCTCGGGGGAATCTTATAAAAACCCTAAACACCAAGTTTTAGCCTGATCGGTAAAATGGTTTCGGCTCTAGTCCAAGATACAGACGGACAGAGAGACAGACAAATGGTATTTCGAAAACCAATTTATCGGTTTCAAAGGATTAAGAAACGTCAACGTTTATCAAAACCTCTAGTTAAATTTTTTTAACCGATCACGATACCTCTCTTCCCGACGGGGTCGAGAGAAATTAAAAAAAGGCTTAACGAAAAATTCAATTTAAACTGACTTCCATTAAAATTGTTACACCCGTAGTCATCCCTCATTAATTTTTCTTAACTTTAATCGTTAATAAATTCAAGGTCACAGTCAAGGCGTGTATTCTAAAAATTGTAACGTGTTAAATACATTTTAACACTTACACTCAATGAAGCCCTATAATATGTTTAAAACTATTACTGCCAGATCTAATAAGTTCTAATAATGTGTGGCAGATATATAGACTAACTGCGTCATCACAAGCGGGAGACGCCCAATTGTCATCAAAAATTCTCCCAGCGAACGAAGCAACTCTGCTTTGAAGACCAGCACACAAACATCCAACGCCTGGGCCAGATGAAGAGCAAATGAAAAAAGCTTCCTTTGGGGTGTTCTCAACAGCCGTTGGTGAGCGCTAGTGGTCGGGTGGCTTGATGTTAAAAGAATACCACCACCCCTCTTCGTACTTGGAGATAACCTTGGCAAATTTGATTAGTCCCGCTGGTATATAACGTCTTGTCCTCGGTTCACGTAATATATATTCTATTGTAACCACTCGTCGGAGGAACTACTGGAACATATTCACGAAGCATCTGCTAATACTACGTACTGAAGACCATGGTGGTTGAGGCGTCTGTGTCACCTCCTCGCCGCAGAGCAAGCTACGGCGGATACTATAAGTATTGAGGGATATTGTAATCTTTGTTGAGCTTTGAGTTATATTATTCTATGTCCATATGACGTAGTTTTTGTATGTCAGTACTACTGACTTGTTTCCCTATGTCCTTAAGGCATAGTTTAATATAGTGAGCTTTATTAACTATCTTTCTATGTCTATTAGGCTTAGTCGCAAATATTATGGTCCAGATTAGGCTCCTTAGACTATATGACCATGCTGCGGCTAGTTTAAAGAATAGAATTTAATAATGGAGAATACCAGGTTATCTATTGCTTTGTTTCACGATCTAATTGGGTCTGTAACTGACACTTGTCTCTAATATGTCTAATCGTGTACTGGTATGCGGTGCGCAACCTGTGGAAGTATCCATAGTAGTGACCCGCGGGGTTTTGTTTGTTGTGTACGGCCCCCTTGTGGCACCTTTAGCGTTAGTCAAAAATGCTCACTATTTTGTCTAGTATTATTGTCCCCTTCCAGGGTAACAGAATAAATATACTGTTGATTGCTCAGGCAGTACTAATTAGGAACTGACCGGCCGTAGTATCTGTAGCATCTAGATTCCTGGTAGTTCGTCTTTTACTTGTTGTAAAATAATAGTTTCTCTTCTAGGAGTTTATAACATTGTAATGTCTAGCTCTCTATGGAGTTAACCCAAGCTAGCTAGCTCATGTTAATTACCGCCCTTGTAGCTCCTTAAACTGGGACTAAATTTATGTGGCTTAGTTCTTTATATTTGAAATTATGTGCTGTAGTTGGAAGCCTCATAGTCAGCAGGCTGGAGTAGAATTATCTATGATAAGTTTGTAATTAGATTTGATTACCGCCACTAATTTATATTGTCTTAGAGTAGCTGCCTTTCTTTCTATTTGATGAATTAGTTATTGTCCCGCTTTAACGAGTTACAAGCTTTCTTATTTACATCTATGACCTATATGTGTGGGTTATACAGGGTGTACCTGGGTGCTTCACACCTGATGCTCCTTTGTCGAGCTATTTATATTATTGTAACCGTTTATTTTCTCATGTTCAAACAATGAATGGTTTGAATAATTTCTACCTTTAGTCCTATGTACTTCCTTTTGACTTGTTTGAATATTAATAAACTGATTTGTTAGACTTGTAAATCATTCTTATACTTTGTTCCTTCCAATCAACATTTATAAGTTTATGAATGTTGTAAAACTATCCTTAAAAGCGTGCATCACATGCCAATCAACTCTGTGATACAAACGGCTAGAAATCGTAGGTTTACACCAACAATATTGCACGTGGTTCAATTATAATTAAACATTAATGGAGATAAAGAGTTGATAGAAGTCATTAATAGAGAACATTGTTGAAATATTAAATGATATATGAACACAAACTGCATCGAAAAGGCCGTGTTTGACCATTTTAGAATGGCCTCACAAATAAGCACTGTGCACAAATTCTCATTTTGCCACAAAAGGGACATACTGTAGTTATTAACAAGAAACTTTGTCGGTTTGTCCCCCATCGTCACCGCGGAAAATTTCGAGTAATCATTCAAATACGAATGTACTGCACACATGTCTGGCATATAGTAGGGGTTTTTTTCTTTTACCTTTTACTCCCATACCTCGCGCGAGCCGGGAGCCGAGTTGAGCCTGCTACGGTGAACGAACGCTCTTAATCATGTTAAGTTTTCAAATTCTTCAATTAGTACGATCATACTTAATCCAAACCAGCCTAGGTAAAGCTAACCTAACAACAGTGTTTTAAGCTCATTGAACTTGACTTGACTTTAATAAGAACTAGTGGTCGTCATTTAAAGTAGTGACCAATTCATATATATTATCAACACTAAAAGCATCCATATAAAGTAGATTCGCGATTGGAGCGGTGCTAGCTGACATATAGCAGAAGAGTTTCATTTTCAAACAGTGATTGAAAGTCACTAATGTTAACCTACGTGGAAATAATTATTATATAATTAGTAATACTACACTATCCATCAAAAATGTTAGTGAACGCTTCCAAAATTCTTTCCTTAAGGATTAGTCTATAATTGGCTTTTTCGTAGCTCATTTAAAGAATAAAATATATTTTTTTTAAATATTATTATTTTTGTTCAGAGGTTGTGACAACAATATATTATTACTATAGTGCATGAGATAATAAATTGAAAAGTATTATATTCACAATTGTAAGTCTATTTTCTTAAAACTGGCCACCAAAATAAAATTTAAATGTGTTTTTATAACCTAGAGAAAGAACCATACAAAATATTAAATTCAAAATAAAAGGTTTTTCTTTTATAAAAATACCCGAACATCGTTTGTATGACGTCATCAACGGCCTCCTCCCCCCCCCCCTTACCGCCATCTTAATAATTTGTTAAGAGAACTAGATGCTCTCGTTTGTAAAGCATTTTTAAGTGGGTCACAGGCGTTGCTTCCACCAAAATGAAACGTCCAAACGGCTATTTTCACAAGACGTTCGTGTTTCAATAATTTAAAAAACTCCTAAAAGAAAAACATAACTAAAAACAAATATTGTTTGTTGTGAAAATGTTGACTCTCAAAAGTGCAACTCATCATAATTATGGTTTTTCAGACCATATGGTTTGGCGAATGGCTATGAGAGTAGATTTGGTCATTTTTACTAGCTGTCACTTAAGGTGAATAGGGAGGTTAAGGCGTCAAACTCGTCTTCCCTTATTTGCTGGTGAGAACGGGTTCGAATCCCGGCCGGTTGTGCTGATATTGTATTATTCCTAGATGGCTTGCGAATATACATCCCCTCAAATGTGAGTACATTTACGTTTAACATTTTCTTATTCTTTGGTTGTATCAAATCGTTGTAGGGAAAAAATCTTATATAGCTACAGTCTTTACTTTCATGTATCCATACAACAAGCCATGCAATGCATATCACTATCACTTTTTACAAATTGTACAAGATTTTAGAACTGTTCGATAATAATATGAAAATCTTATATGCTATTATTGACTTGTAAAAAGAAAATAAAAAAAATTGCAGTCAAAATTGATAACATTTAGCTATTTTATTATTGTTATCGTCTACCTCGAAGGTCTTTGGGTAAATTTCTCGCCTCAGGACCCAATGCTCGTGGGTTCAAATCCAACCAGTATCGACGAATTTTTCTTGAGATATCAAAAATCCGTACCACAACTTCCTTCGGAGGGGAAGTAAAGCCGTTGGTCCCATCTCGAGTGTGACATGGTAGTAAAAGAACCCAGGAAAGTATTTGAAAATAAGTGGCCCTTTCGCTCTAGTTCATAGAAATGTTCGTGATCATCAGTCGGTTCATACAGTACACGTTAAATACCTCAAATAAATAAATGATTGGTGTTATTTTAATAGGTATTGATACCAAACAACAAGGGCGACAGCTGCAGATTCCATTGCCTAACGTGTGAATACATGAAAGTATACCTAGTAGCTTTCCATTCCGTCAGATAAGGTTCTTTCTATGACAATTAAACTATATTTTTATAATATTCTCTAAAAGGTTATTTCAAAAGTGACTTGAGTATAGGTCCTTCTAAATACATTCCGGACATCACTCATTACGTGCCACGTCATTGAATCGATACATTTAGATAATTGGGAGGAGGAAACAAATTAATTACGACGTCACTGCGAGTCGTATGAAAGAAAATATCGTTTGTTTATATGTGTGTGTTTTTTAGTCCGTTCGACCGATCCTAATGAACCTGTTGGAGATGATTAGAGGTCTCGAATCAAATTATATCAACAACCGGGGTTTTTTCGCCCCGCGCTCTCTCTCTCTCTCTCATCCGATAATTCATTACCGCCCTTCAGTCACCGATTGGTGTCCACAGTTGGCCATGGTCCTCCAACAACCGCACCTCCACCCCTCCATCATACAAAATTAGTGTGATTCGTGTGTTAGGAATGGGCTAAGGTAGCTTTATAATCAAATTTAAATCTTAGTTTGTTATTTAAAAGTTTTATTTAGTCCAAAAATAATGTTTAAAGATACCAATATTGCTTTATACCATAAACAGCTTTGCATTTTGAGCTTAGTAAATTAAAAAATATATGCGAAAATGTAAAATTTGACCTTTATAAATCTGTTTTACACAGATCTACTCAGTCCTATGATAAATGTGATGTTACTGAGAAACTATAACCAATATTCTTAGTGGAAAGCCAAGCTATTAATAAATCGAGTTTGACGTAATAAATATATATATATATATATATAATGCATACTATGTATGCATTGTAAGTTTCGTAAAAGTACACAATTTTAATGAAACAGTAAATTCAAAGGTAAAAGTTTTTATTATTATTATTATTATTAATAATATTATTATTATTATTATTATTATTATTATTATTATTATTATTCCCGTAATTCCTCTGTCCAGGTGTCATTTTTCAATTTTCAGAATATATCTAGAAGGTGAATTCCTCTCTAAAATTAATAACAGCTTCGGCTATTTGATTATTATTATTATTATTGTTATTAGCACCTCGTCTTACTACCCGTTCGGGTTATACGCACTTACGCTAATGTGTAACGGTAGGGTGATTGTGAGATGAAATGGAGGACCTTAGGACCTACAGTTTAACGTGGGATCCGAACCACGGTGGAGTCCTGGCATTCCAGACATTCACAAGTTGTGATTAATACACGTCTTGTCGGAGGTGAAGGAAGGGTTTGTCAATCAGATAAATCTGTGCCGGGACCGAGGATTGAGCCCCGGACGCCAGCAAAGGAGTCTGACACCTTACCCCTAGACCATCAGGTCACCCAAAGTTTTAATACTTAACACAGTAATCAAAAAGTATCTAATTTTTATTATAATATTACAGAAGTTTTCAAACCCTCAAGTTTTATGATTATCAAAGAAATATTTTATGCTAAAACAATTTAAAAATCACAAAGGTTAGGTACATAACGATGGAAAACTGGTTCTTCCTTAACTGTTCCTCCCATGTTGAGGATTATTATCTTTCCTTTAAAAGGACTGAACTTATCTTCTTATTTAAAGGGATCAGTATTTGAGAAGCAATTGGAAATTAAATATAGCTTATTAGATGTTCTAAAATCTTTACTCCTTCTTTGATGAAAAATCATCAAACTATTGAAAATATATTTTTTCTTGTGGGTTTTAACGCCACTGCATATGACCACGATTCGAAACTCGACCTACTACAACCATAAATCCTGTTTATTGCGAGACCAACGTCTAATACAGTGTGATCTCCTATGAGGGTAAGAGTTGTTAATGGATTGATTCAATCCATTACTACTAATTACGCTAATGGGTTAGGGATTGGAAGGTTGAATGAAGAGCAAGTGAACCCGCATTTGCGTGGAGGGAACGTGAAATTTTTTTTTAGGAAAAACCCCACCTATTTCACCCGACCGAAATTCGAACATCAATCTCCCCGTCCTAGACAGTGTGGCTCAACACGAAATTAGCGCGCCAGCCAACTAAGCCACCGAGGCGGGTAAAGTTTTTTCATATAACCCCTGTACAAACCTATTAAAATACACACAAGAGAAAAGCTTTGATAATTTGTTAGCCACTTGGCGAGGGGGGGGGGGGGGGGGGGACCACAAACACAGT
>CABFWB010000410.1:46456-61176 GCA_902151455.1 Timema bartmani | reverse complement strand
GGGGGAGACACACACAAACGTATCCATACTATAGTAAATTATTCTGTATCATCACCAAGAATCAAACCCAAAGCCATTAGATAAGAAGACATAGATAGCTCTTTCAACCGAGATGTATTTATATAATATTACCCGCCTTAGTGGCGTTATTGCCTAAAGCACTTGTTTAGTGTTGAGCAAGACTGCTGAGAAAGGGGAGATATAAAGGTTCGAATCTCGGTCGGGTGGATAGGGGGGTGGATGTTCCTAAATGGTTTTCCACTCTCCCTTCACGCAAATGCGAATTCTCCTCCTCTAAATTCAACCTTCCCGATTTATAATCCATTAGCATAATTAGTACTTGAGCGTATAGCCCGAACGGGTAGTAAGACGTGATGCTAAGTAAATAAATAAAAAATATGTAATATATATATCATACAAGATGTTAATACTAATACTTAATTTTTTGTATATATTGTTGTAACAAATTTAATTGGCCATTGTTATATATATACACATATCTTAAGGGTTCGCCATTTTATAAAATTAAATTCCCTAATATCATTTTACTACACTAGGTGGATAAAATGATGATACTTTCCTGTCGATTGCACTTAAGAAATGAGTTGCATAATAATCCAAGGACAGCTTTGATGGTTTTCCCATTTTTTTCCGCGTGAGGTGTTGCGTCGGTTGTGTTTGCCAGAGAAACAGGCGTCGCTAAAGGGAAACAAGGGCGTCGTAAACTGGGTGTTAACAAGGACGCCGATAACACCCTTTCCAGCAGGGTTGTCCAAGAGTGGGTGACGACTGATGCGAAGCTTTAGAGGAACCAGAGTAGGATTATGGTAAAAAAATATATTTTTAAAAAAAGTCCAACATTTTCTTACGCCGATATTGATGACACTTTACAAGTGTATTAGTTCTATTTTATAGGTATTGCTACAAATAACTAAAGTTACATCTGTATTTCATATGACTTGACGTATGAATATCATTACACCATATCTCTTTCAGGTTCATTCTAACTTTATCCTCCCATCTGCGTATAGGTTTTCCCAATGGTATCTTCCCATTGGATTCACCACTCACCTGGACACGGTTTTAGATTTAACTACCCTAACAATATCTTATGAGGATTACAGTGTATATAATTCATATTTATTTATCCTCCTCTACTCCCCATTAGCCTAATCACTTTTTGGACCAAATATCTTCCTAAGCTCCTTGTTTTCAAACACCCTAAATTTATTTTCGTCATGTTAGATAAGAGACCACGTTCCACACCCATTGAGAACAACCAGTAACATTATTGTTTTGTATATTCTGAGTTTTACATTCCTTGAAGGCAGGCGAGTTGTCAACAAATTACTAACCTAGTAATAGCATGCATTTCCTGACTGTATTCTTTTCCTAATTTCCACGCTAATATCGCTACTGCTAGTTGATATTGTTCCTAGATTTTCAAACGCATTAACCCTGTCAAATTATAGTTTGTTCGCAGTAATATCTACATTTTAGTCCTTAATGTGTGTTCTCTAAGTGATCATATACTTAAACTATTCAGCGTTCACCTCTAAACTTATTTCATCACTAGCATATATTATTAAGTACATACATACCTAATCACGCCGTTTCCTTATGGCGTAAGCTAGAAACTGTGCATATAGCTAAAAAAAAACACAATTCCGTACTTAATCCATCCTCACTAACGTTCTCCATATTTCTCTATCCTTGCAACTCCCATCAATTCAACAACATCCATACACCGAATCATACAGGGTCTTTTATTTATAAAGTTATTAATATTATCTTTTTGACACATTCGTCGACAATATTTAGCCACGTCTTAAATGGTCTACCTTTTTATTTTGATATCCACACTCCACCTTCCTCAATCCACATTCATTCTCTCAACATACCCAAACCAACTTAAGACGCTTCTTTCACGTTGACTTATTTTATTCCCTTTCAAACCACACTCCTTCAGCACCCATTCATTACTTTTTCATATTTGTTTTCATTTATCTGAGGTATTTAACGTTCACTTTCTGAACTGGCTGATTATATCAGCACACGACTTATAAACTAACTTAAATCTATAGCAGACACAAAATCCAGTCCCCTGCTGTAAACTCTTCACTGCGAAAGGGAAACCCACATTTCACCACTCATTCATTACAGACTGTCTATAAGAGTTTTTCCACATTTCTTAATTAGATATCTCATTCAAACCACATTCATCTTGCTCTTATGTTTAGCCTCATAAAGGCACGCATCACATCCATAAAACAAATTAGGCGTCAACACAATTTTATATACTGCCATCTTTACCTTTTTCTAGATTACTTCATTCTTTGCAATAGTCCACATACATCCAACTACTCTCTGAGGTGCATTCACCCGTCTGTTGATTTCACCATCTTTCTTTTAAATTTCACAACACATTCTGTCCAGATACACAAAATCACCCCCTTGTTCTAAAATGTTTCAATTTATACTAAGCTGACAATCATTTCCATATCCATTCTTATCACCGTAGTTTCAGAAACATTTACATGAAGATCCATTTTGCCTGTCGCCAAACGAGTCAATGCATTCTGCAAGTCACTTTCATTCTCAACCATTAATACGGCATCAACTGCATATAACAGCACACTCACATACACATTGTCCATTTGTAAAAAAAACCACGTCCATCCAAGTATCCCTCATACATTTATCTACGGTATACCTATTAGATTATTGTGCTAAGTTAACAGCAAGGCTGTATCTATAAAAGGTTTTCGTGGAATGTCAAGAATTTATTTATCTTTACTGTACGCCGTGTACTAATACCCGCGTATTCACACAAAGTATGTGGAAGGTAGAAATTACTTAAACTGTACCCATATTTTCGTATAGGAAGAATATGAAACAATTTAGCAAAAAATCCCTATCATTACACCAAACCAATATTCGAGCTCCAATCTCTCCATCACTGGAAATCCACTTCATCTCTAGAGTTACACCTTTACTTCGGCAGTAGTGAGAGGGAGTGAAATGAATGAATATAAGAATATTTCCAATATATGCACATATTTATTAAAGACCTAATTAATATGTCCTCCCAAACAACAAAAAGTGTTCGTTTTATCATTATCCTTGAAATCCATTGAACCAAAAATAAAAATTACAAGATTCCCAGTATTTTAAAATACCGTATATTATAGTAGAAATAAAAGCAAAATATATTTTATTATAGTACCAATCTACGACATTCCTTGGAAAAATTATTGTTCCTAGATTTCAAAGAGAGATAGATAGATAGATAGCAAAACTCATTATATGAGTAAAGAATGGTTTGTTTTTAGCTCTGCATATTATCTGCTATTATTAATATTGTCAGTGTCTAGTACATTTAGGTCATATCAATGTTACATAGCAAACACGTGCTTATTCCTTGTATTATAAGCCTGAGTCAGTCATCCAGATGCAATCAGTCCGTAATAATACATCAAATATGTTATTACTATCAGACCAGTGTGTATATAGTTACACATCAGTGTTTTGTAACCAAGCAAAAAACAATTGAAATAAAGACACACTTTCGAGCTATAAGAAGGATTGAAAATAGTTCAGTAGAAGCCGGGGGAGTGGGGAGGTCATTGTGGAGCACGCTCTTGGTCCGGTTCGATGTAGAGTTAGACCACCGACGTAAACATACAGAAAAAAAAAAGAATGACTTGGGCTAGTGACTTTTCTAGACATGACCAATTATTATAACTGACTACATCACATTTTATGTTATAGTTTACAATAAATTCAATAAAACTCCAGGTCAACGATTTCAACTCTCCCTCCGGCAATCCTGACAACTTGTTATTATTATTAGCACCGCGTCTTACTACCCGTTCGGGTTATACGCACTTACGCTAATGTGTAATGGTAGGGTGATTGTGAGATGAAATGGAGGACCTACAGTTTAACGTGGAATCCGAACCACGGTGGAGGCCTGGCATTCCTCACATTCACAAGTTGTGATTAATACACATCTTGTCAGAGGTGAAGGAAGGGTTTGGCAATCAGATAAATCTGTACCGGGACCGAGGTTTGAACCCCGGACCCCCAGCACAGAAGTCCGACACCTTACCCCTAGACCACCAAGTCACCACCTGACAACTTGCCCACGGGGAATAGGAGGAGGGGGGGTTGAACCCCTCTTGGATAAGGCCAGGATTGACAGTATCAAATTAAAAGATAATTTTATTCAAGGACTTTGAAAGAATATATAACTATACGATTTGTATTTAATATTATCTTTGAATTCATTAAAAATTATATTTTGCCAAAAAACTTTATCTTAAAGTTTGGTGTAGTGTTTGTCTTACCTGACCTTGCCCATAGTGGTTTCTTTTCACTTATTTCGAAGTCCGGGTGGATGTAATTAGTTGAATTTTCTCACGATGTAATTAAACAATTTTTTTACTGATGCTGGCCAATTTTATATTTAATAGCCTGGTCATATTTATCACCATACATTCCGTAGCCGAGTTAGAAAAATAATAAATGTTAAATTATGTATTTAAATTTGTTTTACTATCGTTAGTAAAATATTTTATAAATTAAAATTATTTCATAATTTGCTACTACGTTTAGAATTTAAGTATATCATTGAAAATATTGATTTCATAAGAAAATGTCTTAAAGGAACGATACGAACATTTTAATCTTACTAAAAAAGAATTAGTAGCCCAGCTTGAATTCATTAACTTTTATAATTAAAAATATAATCGCATCTGTTAACGGTATAGTATACAGGATGCTCAGAAACTCATAGCCCAAACTGCACATATAGCTTGTTTGAACCAAAACTAATACCAAATTTGCATACACTTACATTCGGAAAACTATGATAATACCATTAAATTGTATTCAAAGTTTCGGCGTACAGCGCCGGGAGATCAAAGCTGTTTAAGCATGCGTGTACAACAGGTTGCATTGGAGTTAGGCACCTCGACATGTTGGAGCATGGCAGCATAAAATACCACAGTTAATAGTAAACAACATACCAGTCCATCTAAAAATGCGAATACGTTCTGAGGGCTATCATTAACGGTAATAAATTACATAAAGTGGTTGCCATTATTACATTTGCAGTACCGCGCGCCTAACTCCTATGCAACTATTTGTACACGCATGCTTGAACAGCTTTGCGCTCCCACCGAAACGTTGAACACAATTTTATGATATTAGAATAGTTTTCCGGGTGTAAGTGTATAGGTATTTTGTATTACTTTTAGTTCAAACAAGCTCTATATGCAGTTTGAACACTCTGTATTTGTAAAGAAGGTAGGTAATTCATGCGGTGACAATCATAGGTTAAAAATATGCATTTACAAACAAATATCTTTATTATTTAAAGCGGCCATACTAGATGTACGAGTCAAAATACAAAATGAACAATTTTAGTTTTCACACAAATTTAACAAATAAATAATAATCGTTTGTTAATTTTTGCAATAAGTGAAAGTAAAATAATCACTGAATTTAAAAAAAAAAAGTTTTAGTGGTCGTCGAATAGTTTTAAGTGTCAATCTCTCAATAGGCTGAACCACCGATGATGGGAAATCGGAGTTTGAATCCAGTGAGGAGAATATTTTTTCCCTAAACCTTTTTCCCCTCTTCCTCCACGCAAATGCGGGTACACTTTCTCTAAATTCAACCTTACTCAGCCCTAGCATCTTAGCTTAATTAGTACATATTATGAGTGTAAGACGCTAAGCTAACGAATTTAAAAAAAAATAATCTTTATACCCATATTTGCGGGCGCGTGTTCTAAATGTCAAGATTATCTGGTCTGGTTTGCCAGATATTGGAATTTCGGGGTTCAAACCCCCACTCTCGTGTACTGAGGGTGTTATTTTTCCAATAGTTTAACCCTTCCCCTCCACACAAATGGGTACATTAAGATTAATTATAAATAACTCTAGCTTAATTAGTTTATATAATTATTTGAAATATTTGAAAATAAAATCACTGTTTTCATTTACTATGCATGTTAAATGAATAACTTAACATTTCTAGATCTACCTTATGATCTGGTTATTTATAAAATATATATTTTTACAATTTATAGCTGGATTTCTTCCCCTTAGATCATACGCCTAGACAAAAGCTGAATAAGAATATGAATGAAATAATAATAGATTCGCTTCGGTGTTCACATAGTATAAGGCGTTACTCTTGCAATAGGCTAGACTGCCAGTGATGGGGAGATCGAGGTTCAAATCCCGGTCGGGTGTACTGAAAGTGGTTTTTCCCTAAATGGTTTTCCAATCTTCCTCCACGCAAATGCGCATTCACTTCCTATAAATTCAACCTTCCTTATCCATAACATAATAGCGTATTTAGTACATATGCGTATAGCCCGAACTGGCAGCAGAACGATCCGCTAAAAAAAAAGTATACGAAAACAATTTAAGGACACCCCTGGGCTTTCTTTATAAGACGTGGAAGGCGGTAACGACAAAACGTGTCACAAAACGCGCAACGATAAATTGAGGATTTACACACACACCACACACATACACTCACAACACACACACAAAAGGGACCACCAATTTATTTTTGTTTCCACTTGAAGTGGCATCATAATACGTGCCAGTAAATTTGTCATCCTCATATTTTTATAAAAGGTCGAGTTGATTCCTTTCTTTTTTTTTTTCATTTTGAAAGCCTTGACATTTTCCAGTGTTTATGGTAGGTCGTGTGTTGGTTTTGAGGTAGGTCTATTTGTTAAACGAAGAGCATCTCTAGGATCCATCTAAAAGTAAGAAAAAATAAATGATACGACAAAATTGTAGATACTTTCTCATGTTTGCGACAAAAGTTTCCAAAATCATTCATCAGCAAACTACCATCTAATGGATTTTTCTTTTTTTAGCAAAATGAAAGTAAATTTTTGTTTATAATGTAAAAAAACTCACCAGATAAACGACTTTAAACAAAACTGTTTAAACTGTTTCCAAAAAATGTCTAATTTATAAAAAAGTTTGTCATTAAAACAATCACTTTAGCAATTGTCGAAAAGCTTAAAATTTTCAAAAATCAACAATCATCAAACTACCCTTAATTAAAGGTCTAGAATAATTTTTTTTTTTTAAAAAAAAAGCTCCTAGATATGACCGTATAACATTTAAATATTAAGTTTAAAAAAATCCTTCATACCATTTTGGATATAGTCCCAGGGACATATTCGTACATAGGGTTAGACAGAATATTGCAAAACCTACTTTTTAGGGGTTGGGTAGCAGAAAACTTAAAAGATTTGTTATAATATTGGGGTAGCAATTTTCACAACTACAATACTTTCTTTATATGGGAAAGTAAACAGTTTTTTTTACACTGATATTATTTAACTGTCATAAAGATACATTTATTATTAAACATTGTTATTCTTGGATTATTGCACTATTTATTGGTGGTATATTTTAATTATGTGCAGTCGTCTGTTTCGGTGGCCACATGATCTAAAGTGCGATTCTCGCGACCGATGACGGGGAGATTGAGGTTCGAGTCTCGATCGGTTGTACTGAGGATGGTTTTCAAAAAAATGGATTTCCACGCAATTGCGGATACCCTTCCTCTAAATATAACCTTCTTAGTTCCTAAAACTACTAACGTGATTAGCATTTAAGCGTAAAGTCTGAACAGATAGTGAGAATCAGCACTAAAAAAATTATATATATATATATATATATATACAGTCCTAAGTTAAAAATAGTGGCTCGTTCTTGTAAATTATATGTTCAGGATGGCCAGCCACCAATCCCGAGAATCCTGGTTAAATAAGTAGGATAGGTAGTAGAGGCGAGGATATTTACAATCTGTATACTTGTGACAACCAATTAGTAGATATCAGGCAAACTGTCCTTGTTTGTTAGTTTGCAAGTCATAAAATGATTATTTTTTTAAAATATATGTTTAAAAGGTGCCGACTTAAAGGAAAAGATTCATCCACTGCTGTATTTACTATGTAAATGGGATTTCTGAAGCATCAAGGCCCCATCCAATCCACAATTATCTTTATTATATCTTCTTTCATGACACTATAGAAAGTTGACATTTGTCTGAGGAAGGATAAAAACTGTTAACAGCCATTTAATTTGGATCATAAATGCGATATTTAATTTGAAACGTTGTTGGAAACAAGTCAATTTCACTTTTTCGTGATTTTTGTTTTTAATAAACTTAAAATGTATGATTTTTTAAATCCTTTAGGTCAGCATTTTTCAAACTTATCCCAATTACGTTCTACATGACACGCGTTCGATGCTTACGTGGCCTACCCACCTTAATATACCAACTACCTGTCGTTCGTCAAAGGAGGACATTTTCTAATAAAAGTGTTTATCAAGCAGTAAAGACAGCGTATTTATATAACTCTGTTTCATACAGACTACTTACAGTTAAATTACCCGCCTCAGTGGCGTAGTTAGCTAACGCGCTAGTTTCATGTTGAACTAGATTGCCGAGAACGGGGAGATCGAGGTTCGAATCTCGCTTGGGTGAACTGGGGTGGTTTTCCACTTTCCCTCCACGCAAATGCGGGTTCACTTCCTCTATATTCAACCTTCCCAATTCCTAACTCATTTGCGTAATTAGTACTTAGGCGTGTAACCTGAACGGGTAGTAAGATGCGGTGCTAAGTATTATTACAGTCAAATATTTATAGGAAGAGCCTTATATGACAGCTAAAAATAATACCAAATCTACTTTAAAATCAAGTCATATAATTTGTCAATTGTGATATCTGTATTAATCAAATAACACTAATAATGTAGTAACTTTTTTATGACTGTAAGCTCTTCATATGGAAATAGACTGTACTTGTGGAACAAAGTAAAGTTGACTTAGCGAGTTAACCAGGCATTCTTGTACTTTTTTTTTTAAGCACCGCGTCTTACTATCCCGTTTGGGTTATACGCTTAAGTACTAATTACACTGATGGATTAGGAATTGGGAAGGTTGAATTTAGAGGAAGTGAACCACATTTGCGTGGAGGGGGAGTGGAAAACCACTTAGTAAAAACCACCCCCAGTTCACCCGACCGAGATTCGAACCTCGATCTCCTCGTCCTCGGTAGTCGAGCTCAACACGACTAGCGCGTTAGCCAACTACGCCACCGAGGCGAGTTTCTTGTGCTCTTGATTTATTTTACTTTTTACTTTCTAACAAAGGGAAAAAAAAATATTTTAAATGTAAAAAATTACGACCTAGAGATTATTATGAATCTTGACGTTTTTTAACCCCTCACCCAAAAACAATTCTGTCTGTACTCGGGTTGTTGTTTTGACTTTGATGAAAACCTCCAATCATGTTGGTTAATTTTTCAAAATCGACAGAGCAGTTTTGTTTAAAATGGATATCTGGGAAGTCTTTACACGATAGTTTTTCAAGATATTTGAGGTTATATTACTGATTACTTAGTTTTGAAAACTTAAGTCTCAAACTATTTGAGAAAGCAAATAAGATTATGTCACACCATTCATTTTCTTATGGTCCCGGGTGGTCCCATGTGTGGACCACCTGTCACACCACCACGGACCACAGTTTGAGGACCACTGCATAGGGGCATGTGGATGGATATCTTTCGCTTCCACTTTAACGTACAAGCCATATTTTAAAACAATAAATCAGTTCATAATTAATTATGCGTGGGTCATACGGAATGTTAGGTTTACTCATATGCTATTGATAAAATTCGTACTAAATCGAAAATAGTAAAAAAGTAAGTAGCACGGCGGGTGCGAGTTATAGAAGTTGGTTTTTTTAATCGCTTATAAGAGTTTCGTTTAAAAACAAATCTAGTTTAACTACCCTTTTATCTGTTGGGTGATAGTCCCACTTGAGTGCAAAACTATCGTTGGGCTCGAGGGTCATAAGTCATAACAGTGCCATTACTATTTGCTTAATATACTATCATACTATACACACATATATATTGTAATTGACGTGGGAGCGTTCATTATTGTGAGGAGCCTAAAGGTATGGCTACACGGAGCCGACCCTCACCGCATCGCACCGCACCGAATTTTCTAGCAAGTGCTAGTCCAGATGTTTTTGGGTCGATTCCTGTGTCCAGGTCAAATTTTTCTATTTAATTGAATTTATCTTTAATGTCCTCTAAAGCTTTGCCTTCTTTATTCTGCTATTTGGATAGCCTGGATGGGTAGTAAGACGCAGCGGTGCACAAAAAGGAATTCCCAACAACGGCAGATCCGTGAAATAAGGTTTTGAGTATCGAGTCTACTCTTGGATGGTTGTTAGCTTAGGTTCTTCTTGTGAACTATACTCTATAGCGAGTCCTTTACAAATAAAGGTGCAACATTGGAGAGCACTAAAAGATACCTTGCAGACTTTTGGAAGTATTTTATTATTTAAGAATTTGTTTGGTATTTTTTTTAAAATATTGTTTTCAACAAAATAAATCAAATGTGTCTTCAGTCGAAACAAAGAGTTTAATGACAACTTTTTCTCTTCATTTAAAAAGTTTATCATCAAATGCCGGTATGCTCATGATATTTCCGGCTTCGATACCCGTGTCCAGGTTTACATTTTTAAATGTATTTGAAAATTATTCAGCTACGGCTGATTTCCGTAAAATGTAATCATCGATCCCCCAAGCTTCGTATTTCATGTATACTGAATTTTATAGTGTGTTTTTCGTTTTAAAGTGATGTTCAACATATTATCAGAATAAGCCTTATGATCAATTATATTTTATTCGTGGACAAAGTAAAGTTACTTACTTCGATTATCGTTAGGTCCGGTGAATATGGTTAATTCAGTTGATTCTTATTTTGTATATAAGTTTCCCAAATTTAGTAAAATCCATTGAAATAGTTTTATTTCACGCGATCTAACGCGCTTTGGAAACATCAAATACGTTCTATTAATGTTTCGTAATCAAAATCCATAAACAGTTCCAAAACGCCACTTCCCCACGCTTTCGGAAGTAATTTTCTAGCCTTAGCAAAAGGTTACATCGCCACCCACCACTAAAAACAAGTAATGGCGAAGCAGTCTATTTTTATTACAAGTCGACCCTTTATCGCTATTTGCCGCGGGTCCATTAGGTTGTTATAAACTGACCCTTAACTGAAATAGAAGCTTATCTTTTGACGAGGAGAAAGAAGTTAAAATCAGGGTCAATTTTTTTTTACCACACAATTTAACGCAGCTTTTCTAAAAACAGATTAAATCCCCACACGACATCATGAAACTAAACCCAGGACAAGGACGCTTGATGCTGTCGGTTTAGAAATTTCAAGCATCTTTGTTGCATTCAACATAGATGAAAACCTGCTTCGGAGGTAGCATAGTCTAACGCGCTACTCTTGCAGTAAACTTGACTACCGATGACGGGGAGATCGAGGTTCAAATCTCGGTCGGGGGAACTGAAGGTTTTTTTTTTAAATCCAGTCTCCCTCCACGTAAATGCGGGTATATTTCCTCTAAATATACCCTTCTTAATCCTTAAAATCATTAGCGTAACTAGTACATAAGCGTATAACCCAAAAAGGTAGTAAGACATGGTACCAAAAAAAAAATTAAAAAATGTATTTTCTCAAAATCACCTCTATAACGATTTTCTCCAAATCAGCTATGAAGATTTTGTTTCAAATTCAATATATACGCTACCATTGCTTGTTCTCTATTCACTTCCCATTGTGTGTGCAAGCTGCTAACTGCGCTTCGCTGGAGCTTATGATTATTATTTTTGTATAATTGCTGATTCACTCTATACGTTGGCAAACCGCGCGGTAGAAATCGTTCGTGCGAAAAGACTAAATAATCAAAACGCGGAGTAGAATTGACGCGCGTTAGTAGATACGCGCGACAAGGAAACGCCCAACGGCCCTTATAAGGTACTTGACGTAAGCGGGCATCTCCAAATTGGACATCTCTGCAAAGCTTTAAGATACGAAATAACCTATCACTTATAAGTTGTAGTAATATTTAAAATAAAACCTTTTATCTGAAATGTATTTTATAAAACCAATATTTTCGTTGATATTGGCAAATATATTTTAAAATTGTGATCTGGGAACTGATTGTTGTGCTATTTGGTGAACAGGAATGTTATTGTTTTCTTACTATGTTTCTCTAGGAGTATATTATATTATTTCATTTATGCTCTTTGGTGGGGGAGTGTTATTGCAGCACTTTATATTATTTCTTACGAGTTTTTGAGTAAATATCTCCATTTTAGATAAAGGAGAGATAAAGTCTGAGCGGTGTACCGTACCACTCACTGTCTTAATGTTTGTTTGGTAAAAATTCTATTTGAACAAAATTTCTCTATTTTTTATTTTCTTCAGGTAATCCGATATTAGGTTGGTTTTCATGGTATCGGAATATCTATTTTTTTAGTGTTTTGATATATATCAAATGTGACAGCTATATATCACATGACTTGACGTATGAATATACAGTATAGCGTCGATAATTCGGCCTAGTTGGGGATCGACCCAGTCTGGAATATCCATCAGTCCAGATTTCCGAAAAACTTCACCTATACCAAAAATAACAAAATAAGCTTAGAGGCAATATTTATAAAAAACTAATTGTTAAGGAAGAAACATTTTTACTTTATTTAAACAAAGAACTTATTACATATAGCTTTTTTTTCTTTTGATAAATATCACAATTTCTGAAGGAATATAATAAGGTAAAAAATCCAACAGCGAAGACAGTCTCCATTTTTTTTTATTCTGAACAAGGGTTGAGGTGAGTTTTTTTGGTGACCATGTATTTTATATTGATACCACTCTGGTTATTTTTATAAATAATATTTTTTCTTGGCAATCTGGATTCTCGACGATCCGGAATTTTGACGTCCGAATTATCGACACTCTACTGTTTATTAAATTCGTTTTAATACCTTTTATAACTGTCAGATAATGCCTTTACTACGAGTCTACAACTAACACCTACACTAGAATCTAGACCAGTGATTTTCAACATTCCTTAACTCACGACACACTGAACAAGGTGTTAAAATTATCAAGGCACACTATCAGTTTTTAAGGACGTATTTTATCATTTAAAAGAATGAGCAATAAGATTGTGTTCAAAGGTTTAGGGGCTAAAATTATAATAATAATAATAATAATAATAATTGTGCTATTATTAAAATGATGTTGATTATGCATTTAAAATGATTTATTTTTATTTCTGAACATTTTCCTCGCTTCTTTTTATCTTCCCCCAAACTCCCGCGGCACACCGGCTGACCCTTCGCGGCACACCAATGTTCCTCAACACACCAGTTGAAAAGCGCTGATATAGATAATTACAAACAAGATAGTAGAATGACCTAGTATAACAAATAGTAAATGTATTCGTAATATCTCCTGTAATCGAGTCAAGATCCGATGACTCCTGGTCAAAAGCACTAACCATTTAGCCACAAAGAAAGGTGGAGGGACGAGCGGTAACATTACATACCGAATAGGGAGGTTGGGGTTTGAAATCAGACAGAGAGCATAAGCATAGTAATTCTCATAATTCAAGCCGAGAGCATAAGTGTAGTGATACTTATTTTGTGATTTCACTATCTCTATCCAAGTGAATTTTATTAGAATCCACCCTCCATCGTCCGTTAGATTAATCTAACTAGGTTATAATTTTTTTTTAATACAATATTTTCCCTAGCTCATACTAGCACAAACATATGTGAAGTGTGTGTGGTCATCTATAAATATAACACTATGGTATTTTGTTTGTGTGTTTCTAGGTGTCTTCTGCTAATCCTCTGTACTAAACTTTCTTGATTAAAAAAAAAAAGATATAGAACTCAATTTAAATAGGTATGTTTCAATTTAACTGTCCGAATGGTCATGCGACTATTTAATGAAAAAGGTAGATTTTAGATTATTTTACCTTTTTCTTTTCTTTCTCTACCTGTATGGTTTTAGGCTGCCGCTATTTTCTTTAAGAAGACTACTAAGAAAATTTTATAATTGGTGTATAAAACAGGATTATTGGCGCTTGATGGGGAAATATACACAGTCAATTCGCAGCCAAATGTTTATTATTTACCTCTATGCAAAATACCTACTATTTAAAACACGGTAAACTGTCTCAAATTTACCAATAATCCAGTTTGGTTTTTTTTAGCCAAATTTCCTGTTTTCCATGGGTTTTTTTTCAGAAATGAAAAATTACCTGCGTTTTCCCTCAGTTCTCTCCGTTTTCTAGATCTTTCTTATTAACTTTCTTTTTCTGTTGCTCTCCATATTTCGGTGGCGTACAGTATCACTGGGCACATGTTGTTATATGCGCCCATTTTGGTTTTGGTGGACAAGCCATTTGACTTGAATATGTTTTTCATGCTGTGATGATCTGCAGCTGTCACTTTTGATAATATTATCAATAGCTATAAAATAACACTAATACACTAATAAAGTAAAATTCTATAAATGTTGACCATACAAAATGTATATTTGTATTCACTCCCCGCCCCTCCCCCCCTATGAAAATTGAATTGAATCATAACTTTTTGCATTATGTGAAAACTCATATCCCCGCTCTGTGATCTTACCTTAATTTTGTTATCTTCTCGAATGCTTCACAACCTCTGTCTTCATTTCAATGATGCCAAACCCAACATTTTTGTGCATTTTTTTTTTTGGTCCAAGTTCTTTCACCATTTATTTCATCTCTTCCTTTCCTACCTCTATTACCGAGACGTC
>CABFWB010000410.1:22111-35014 GCA_902151455.1 Timema bartmani | reverse complement strand
TTTCGTTTTAACGAACACGTATTCCGCCTTAAAATTTAAAATCAATCAACCGTTTGACACATCAACATCAATTTATCATCGAGTATGTAACTATTCTGTATTAATAAAAGTTTTTGCTTCAGTGGCCGCATGGTCTAAGACGTCACTCTCGTATTGGACTAGACTGCCGATGACAGGGAGATCTGGGTTTGAATCCCGGTTGGGTGTACTTAGGGAGTTTTCCACTCTCACTCCATGCAAATGCAGCCACACTTCCTTCAAATTCAACCATCCTAACTCACCGGCGCAATTAGTACATATGCGTATAACCTGAACAGGTAACAATACGCGTTGCTGAAAAAAAATCTTTTGGTGCATAATTAGAATAAATAGAGGCTCCGGTCTATAAAACTGAGATTAACTGAGATAACACCCTTTATCTGCAAATGTTGGCGCTTTCTTCGCCAACACGCGTCGGCTGTTCGGTCAGTATAGCTCGCTTGCAAGCTTAAAAACGTGGTGTTCACGCAAATCTGTACAGCGGGTTTTTAGTACTTCTCAATGAGCAAGAAAACTGAAACTAGTTGAAATTGTAGAGGAGCAAGTCAAAAAGGTGCACAAAACTTGAAAACTTGAAAACTTGTAAAAAATAAAAACGTGTTTTAGTTAATCATTTTAATTCGACATGTCAATTGTGCTTCAAAAGCAAGGATACAATAGAATAGAAATTTCAATCTCATATTTAAAGATAAATTAATTGCAAATTATAATACAGTGACTTGTTTTTATAGTTTTTTACTGTTTTTCGTAATCAAATAAGTAAATTAAAAAAAATGTTTGACAAATAAAAATTACCCAGGTAACGTTCAACATGTTTATTTAATTTAACATAGGCAATGTATTCAGAAAATCAATGAATACTCTAATTCAAAGGCATCTTGAAAAGTTTGCAGCAGCATGTATTTGACTTTGAACACAGAACAAAAACTTGTATTATAGTAATATTTGATCATGATACAACGGTCATCAGAGGTTAGACCATTATTACGGGATGAGTCAATCATGGCTTCGATCCATTTAATTAATTTAATTAAATGGATGGATTTAATTAATTCTATTAGAAATTCAATGTGGAAGGCAACTAGAACTACCACACTTCATGAACTCCCCTAGTACATGGGATTTATACCAGATGGTGCAGGTAGCACGAACCAGCTGAAGGGCTAAGTGCATACCCAGCTCCGGATGGATATAAAACACATCAAACCAACTTCGGATTGCTTATTTGAGAGGATGATTATCAAAATATATTAGGCCTATAGTGTATATAGTTTTTTATTCATAACAAGTAGCTTTCATAAAAATATTTACTAGGCTTACTTGAAATTAATTTAACATTTATTAAACACAATTTCTTGGGCTTTGGTAAATATTCAGTTACCGTTCATTAAAATAAAACATCGTCAAAAGAGTTACCCACGTAGGATGGGTTCTCTCTTAGAGAGTAAAGTTCATCACCAACACTCTTAACAGAAAAAAAAAAACTCCCTTTTCCTCCTTTTCTCAATAACGCCCCTTTTCCCCCTCATCCTCAGACCAGGACTCTCTGAACTTTTTGACTTTTTAATCCTGATGAAACTTTAGCCCCGTCACATTCATTCTACATTTATCCTAGCACAAGATTGACACACTAAGTCAACAAAAAACAATTACCTACTATAGAAAATATTTAGAGAATAACATGTTGAACTACAATATATATTACTTTTTTTTTTAAGCTTTTTTTAATTTATTTGTAATATATAACGTATTGAACTACTGATTATCTCAGCACACGAGAATTTCTACCAACGAGATCGAAAGGACTTATCAAATTTGCCAGGAAAGGTATTTTCACCTACCTTACAAGTTTTTTTCTTACATTCCACAATCGAAATAGGACTGACGGTTTTCCTTCCCCTCCGAAGGAAGTTGTGTTACGGATTTTTGTCTCTCAAAAAATATCCGTCGACCCCGGCTGGGTTTGAGCCCACAAACATCGGTTCCTGACTCGAGCACTTTAATCCAGGACCACAAAGTTTGACTCTTCCTTTTAAAACATTATACTCCTTATTCGACATTGTTTAGAATCTATCTTAATTAAAATGAAACCCGCCTCGGTGGCGTAGTTGACTAACGCGCTAGTTCCGTGTTGAGTTCAACTGCCGAGGACGAGGAGATCGAGGAGCGAACCTCGGTCGGGTGAACTGGGGGTGGTTTTCCCTTAATGGTTTTCCACTCTCCCTACACGCAAATGCGTGTTCACTTCCTCTAAATTCAACTTTACCAATTCCTAATCCATTAGCATAATTAGTACTTAAGCGTATGACCCGAAAGGGTGTATGACGCGGTGCTAATTTTTTTTAATTAAAAATAAATGAAGAGTTAATTTGTATTTCATGAGCATTTCGTGATGTGTACCAGATACAGAGGTCTAAAATTTAAAAAAATAGTAGCCCCTATGTACTAAACAGTGCATCACGAAACAGGAATTTTAAAATTTTAATTAAACTGTTTCAAATCATTTTATTTTTTAGCACCGCGTCTTTACTACCCGTTCGGGTTATAAACTTATGTACTAATTACGCTAATGCATTTAGTGGATTAAAAAGATTAATTTAGAGGAAGTACACCCGAATTTTCGTGGCGATAGTGTGAAGCACCATTTTGGGAAAACCACACTCAGTACGCCCGACAGAGATTCGAACCTGGATCTCACCACCATCGGCAATCTAGTCTACTCCGAGAGTAGTGTGTTACACCACACAGCCACCGAAGCTGTTTTTTAATTAACTAAAAGCTAGGTCTGAAGCAAAGCAATATTAATAAAATGAAGTGCTTGTGTGTCTGTCATGAGCATTGTGTGATATCTACCGCACGCAGAGGTTTGTAACTTTTAAAACTAGTAGCCCCTGTGCATGAATACGTGCACATCGAAGTCGGAACTTTAAATTTTAAAGTTATCTTCTATATACAGGATAGGGCCGAAACAAGTAGCCGATTAGTACCTTGAAAATCAGGCCCTAACACTTTAAGGCCCTTGGTCCTGTCGAGTGCAAGTCTAAAACCTATTTTGTGGGATGTTGGGCGGGAGGGTGAAAGGCGTGGCGTGGCTTCACAACCAACCAAGTATCCTTCCGCGCCAACAAGAACAGATGGATCACGGAAATCTTAGATGGTGCTAGCTATCGGACAGGTCTTGGGGGAAAATCATTCGTTTGTAAATATCAGTTTT
Organism: Timema bartmani; assembly: GCA_902151455.1. Taxonomy (NCBI): domain Eukaryota; kingdom Metazoa; phylum Arthropoda; class Insecta; order Phasmatodea; family Timematidae; genus Timema; species Timema bartmani. The sequence continues at coordinate 31,761 of CABFWB010000410.1, read as the reverse complement.
ATCGAAGACGAGTGAAATTTTTTTAGTAATATTTTAAACACCCCTTCTAAGATAATGTATCAATGTTTATTAGGTACTGTTTCTTATTTTTTTGTTATGCAGCCGGCAGTTTTCTATTGAAAGATGTCAAAATTATCGATATTTGATCACTGTTAAAATTATAGAGGAGGTGTGTATATAAAAAGTACAACTTAATCAACATGTTTCTATTATTTAACAAACCGTTTCCGTAAAGAAGATTGCAAAACAATAAAAATTATTTAAGATAACCGTTTGCTCCCATGGCTCAGCATTTCCACGCCAAATGAAAAGGGCCAATAGCCTTAATTGAAAAGTAGATATTCACAAGCTAAATAAAAGCAAACTACATATTATACTTTTTTCACTTTTTGAAGATAATGTCACACAGGTGATCTTCACTGGACGTCAGACAAACCTCAGCAGGTTGTCCATCACTTTCCTCAACATAGATAGTCCATGTGTTTCCACCCCACCTTGTACGATTCTTAATCTAAAAACATTTTTTTTCCAGCCAACACCGGGTATTTCAATTAGTCTTTTATAAAATGTTAATAAACAAGTGGTATCACAGTCTAATTTTTATAGGAAGCTCGCAATTTTAAAAATGGAAAATCATGTTGCCACAATGGTGTGGATAAAAATATTAGAATTTTACTTATATTCTTAGTCCGTTTAAATATTCGTGTAGATATAAACCATACAGCTATGGATAAGGAAGTATAATTGGAAGCTTTAGAAAACTTTTTAATTAATGAATCCAATAAAACAAATTCATACAATGCCAAATTTCAATGTTGGTGGTTAACATTGAGTTTCCTACAAAAATCAGACTTTACATGTGAAATGTATATCAGAAACAAAGCTCAATAGAACTGCTGTCTTTTACTGCTTTATAAAAACATAGAATATATATTAATATAAGTTCCAACTTAAGTAAGATGATCAGTGGCAAGTGTATTAAGGTGGGTAGTCCGCATGGGTATCGAACGTTTATCAAGGGGTCCAATTATTGGGAGAAGTTTGAGAAACACCGGGTTTCAAAACATTAAACTACACCAGACGCTATCAACATCGATTCCTTCGAGAACTTCAGGAAGAGCGAGTGCTCCTATTTGTCTAGAACATTGGTTCCAAAAACCTAATGCTGGTTCACCAAAAGTCTTTGAAATGTGAAAAAATAAAAAATATTTAAAAATAAAAATCATTACAAAATGGAAATGTGGAAAAATAAAATAAAAAGGCTAAAAAATGGGGCATATACAGTATTATACGGATAAATGAATCAGTTTTCATTTCCGTGCCTGTGCAGTGGACGCCAATGATGTTATCAACAGAAACAGCAAACAAGGGCACCGTTTACACACGCCTCATTTTGAGAAATACATAGGTTTTTTTGGTAAAATTATATTCAACTTGTTTTAAAGGCTGTCGGTGACAGACGAACTAAATCTGAATAGTTAAGATGCAGCTTATCTTTTTAATAGGCCTTTAAAAAGAAAACTCAAACCCCTCACTCACTATAATAAAGGGTTTTTTTTTTTAATAGAAGGGGTTTTTCTAAACCGATCGATTAAAAAATCAAAATTTGAAGATTTTTTTAATAAGATGGTGAAAATGTTGGGAGAGATACTGTAGAGTTGAGCTGTTTATCCCACTGTTCATAGTGTGAAGCCCTTAGTCTGCCGTTTTCAAACTTCGCAGTTGAATCTTTCTTTTAATTCATCAAAGGCTTTTAAAAGAAAATCTAACCAAAAAAAAAATTAAAATCTGGTTTCATTAGGTACTAGTCCCGTAGTCTATATAGTCTAATATTCGTGTGCAAAGTTTCAGCTTTTTGGGTCTTCTAGTGCATTGATCTTCAACCTGGGGTCTGCGTACCCCTGAGGGTACGCGGAGACATCTTAGAGAATATGCACAATATTAAATATTATATTATTTCATGGTAACCCTGAATAATCAGGGACAAGTTTAGGGTTAGCCACAAGAGACCAGGATATAAGGACATGCGATCTGGAAGCGCCATTTTTTTTTCTCTCCCTCCCTTTCTTTTATTTGATTACTATCTGGGTAGCTAGTTTTATTTTGGGGGTACACAGTTGAAATAAAATTATATCTGGATGTACGCGAATACGAAAGGTTGGATACCACTTATTTAGGGTCTTCTGGGTGGTGTGGGAAGATACACAACCATTAGGAAATTATACTATGGATAATATATTTTTTTATAAGTAAAAACAATATTTAGGTTCAAAAAAGATTACCCTTATAACCTCCACGTGTCTGTTAAAGTTAAGTGAATCGTGAAAGTTTATTGTTCCAAAAATATATGTCGCGGTTCTAAAACATTTGGGAAGCACCGATATAGATTTATAGCCACGCCCCAATATAATTGAAGCGTTCTGATTGTTCATAGCTACCCATCCTAATCTCTACCCTCGAAAGAGCACATTTATGGCCAGCACTTGCTGGGATATCAATAATAGGAAACGCTATAAACTTTTATATATGCTCTGTGGAAACATACACAACACAATGCGTAGTGAGAATTTTAATGACTAGAGTATATATTTACGGTGTAGGATTTGATGATCTATATTTACTGATATTTATAGTTCGTCAGACGTTTGTGAAATAACAAGTGAGGGAGGAGAGTATAAAAAGTTTCCTTAAGGAAGTAAACAAACTTTCTTGAGGTGGGGATCTACGTAGGGGAACGCGAAAAAACGGCAGTGGTTTTACAGTTTTTATAGCAAAACTTTTTTTTTTTGCTAAAATAAATAAAATATTGCTTCTGTAGAAACATGATTTAATTTTCTTTAAATGTTGATATCAACGGTTGTTGAATATCTGTCATGAGCATAGATGATAAACTTTTTAAAAATTTTGGAAAACAGTTGTCAAATTACAGGACATCCTTGATAGATAGTCAGCAACTGTTGATATCACCACGTGAAGAAAATTAAACTAAATGTTTCTACTGGAGCAATACTTGATTTATGTTAACAAAAAAAAAATTTATATATAAAACATTGCAAAAAACATTGACCCTTTCTCGCGTCCTCTAAATCCCCACCTTAAGATGTGGTCGAAGACTGTACATATAATGGAATTGTTTCACAATTCACAGCAATGAAAGTTTTGCGAAACCTCTCTCTTCCGGTATACATTTGTATGTGCACACACTTTCCTTATTTCACCCTATTACATCTTTCCACCTCCCTTACGCCCTTTGATCTATCCTCTTTGTGGTATAAAATTATAACAAAGATCTACATTATTTATCTGCACATTTGTTCAAACCTTACGAACACTCTTTCTACTCTAACTAACTCAATCACATATACCTACTCCTATTTAATTTGTTTTATTACTTTCTGCGTTTCCACATTTACATAGATAGATTATTTCCATCATAATCTCGTAGTAGAAAAGTTTCACGATTACAATAATTACTTTCTATGATAAAATAATAATAATAGCCTCGTATACTTCTGTAAAAAGTAGAAACTTTATACCATCATAAAAAAAAATAGGATGTGGGATTGTGTATGCGTCTGTAGACGGGAAATTGCATATAATATAATAAGCAATGTTTGTAATTTATGCGACATATTATGTGTTAGATATCAAGATTTGATTTTCTGACCCCGTTATTCGTAAAATATTTACTAACAAATTTATGACAGCATGAAATATATCCAAGTTTACGAGACACTCCATTCTCGTCAGCCAAAAGTTTTCGAGAGTAATTTTCAACAAATAATATTAGTAAAAGTAAAGTTTAGTTTAGTAAAGTCATTGCATCTATAATTTCAACACTTGGATCGCTTAGTGTTATGAACGTTTAGGAGACTGTTTTAAAACTAATCTCACGAATTGCACCCCTTTTGTCTGGTAGACTTGTTTTAACAGCCCCCCCCCCCTCCCCCATTACCCCATTTACTGGTGTTATATCCTCCTTCCGCCAACAACAAGCTCTCTATGACGTAAAGTATCCATCCTTGCGTCTGCGTCACTGTCTTCAATACTCAGTGGTGCCCCTTCAGACGTAGTTAGCTACCCCATTACTGTTTTCACCAATCTCACACGAGTTTGATTTACGCCCGGGGAGTTTCAAGCTCGCTTCGTCGCCACAAAACGGATGTCAATCAAAAGGGGATATACAGTCCGTCCCAAAGATTATCAAGCACGCTACTCGGTGTTTTGGTAGGGGTAATAAACCAGGGTAAGCCGAGTTAATTTAAGCTGTACCTGTGAGATTGTTCTCATCACTCAGTAGAACACTCAGTGGTGAGGTATTCAACGATGCGTGATTAATTTAATGAGGTCCGAATTGGATGAGAACATATTACAGGCACGGTTTTAAGAAGTTTATGCTTACCCTGGCAACATTCCACGACACGACAATGGAAATATCTAATCTAAGTATAAACCCGCATCGCATGTTCAAACGTGTCACAATATGTTGGACTGGACTGACTATGACGGGGAGATTCTGGTTCGACTCTCAGTCGGGTATAATGAGGGTGGTTTTTTTCATAAATGGTTTCTCGCTCCCCCTCAACGCAAATGAGGGTACGCTTACTCTAAAATCATACTCTCCTCATCCCTATTCCACTAGCGTATTTAATATATGCGTATAGACCAAACGGGTACTAGGACGAGCTAGGAAAATAATAATAATAAGAAGAAGAAACCCACTTTGGTAATCAAATGGTCCAAATCGTTATTTTCACAATAGACTGGACTGCCAATGAATGACAGGGAGATTGAGGTTTCAAAACTATGTCAGGTGTATTCAGGGTGGTTTGCCCTAGATGGTTTTCCACTCTCCCTTTGTGTGAATGTGGGTACATTACTCTAAATGCAACCTTCCTCATCCCTAGCATATTAACATAATTGAATCATATGCTTACAGCATGAACGGATGACAATAATAATAATAATAATAACAACAACTATTATTATTATTATTATTATTATTATTATTATTATTATTATTACTATAAGAATAATGAGACCGTCAAAGGTTAGCCTGTTCTTCCAAGAGTTGTTTGAGTGTGTTCCATTAATTTTATTCTCTGCCTTTGATGTATAACAGGACGTCATTTAGCCGGAAGATAATTAACCAGGATGTCAATTAACCGGAAGACTTCAGGTCACTCATTGTCGGAGCCGAGCCCGCCCGAGTTATTTATGGAACTTTGGTGCAAATGCGTAGGAGTAGAATAAAAATGTGCGATGGAAAATCGCCTTTTTTTAATTTGTCCAGGGAAATTTTTCTAACTGCCTGAATAGAACGAATTCAATCTGAGTATCTCAATTTTTAAAGTATTAATTTTATTTTATTTTATTTTTAAGCACATTTATAACGAGAAACATAATCAAAATGTCATCAATTACAGCGATTTTAGTTCACATTTATATCGGCTATAACAATAAGATTCATATCACTAAAAAATAACACTATCTTAACATTAATAATTAATCATTGTTGTCCATACCATTGAGTCAGATCTAGCTTCTAACCTCAAAGCCTCCGTCACGAAATAGTGGTCTACTCAAATTAAAATTAAGATACATAAAAAAAAAAGAGGCCACTCATTTGCACCTACACTATTCATCACAAATAACCATAAAAGTGTCTCAGAATATTCCTCAAGATGTAACAGTGCGCATTGTCTATCGAGACGTATTTTGATATTGATTTGTTTTCGTGACAATATGGCGGGCATATATTATCTAGATTTATATAAGCCAACCACTCGATTAATTTACATCGGTATAATGTAACAGATCCAAATGAAAAGCCTATGAAATTATACACTGATCAAACCACAATCACCTTTTTGGAATCACCGGTAGAGTTAAACTTCCTGGTTAGTTCTTCCCACGTTATTTTGGCCGCTGCCGTTCCAAATTTCTTCTTTTTTTTTTATAATCATATACGATCAGATTCGCTTTTATACATTAAAAACCAGGCTTTCGATCTTTACCACCATTTTAACAACTCCTTGTTCGTTTATAATAAGTTTTGTTAATTTTTTATGAGCAAAATCTTCACTATAGAAGGCAGTGGATGTAGCTAACTTTATTTCCCGCCGGTGTGTGGTAGCTCTGTTTAGTAAGTTATCACGTGATTGCTATACCTCAGTTTTAGCTTCTGTGGTGCTGACTGACAGCTCACAGCTGACTTCTGACGGCTTTGAAAAGCTACCAGACCAAATTATGTATCCCTACGCCGAACCATATGATCTGCAAAAAACATGTCTTTAGCAGTTGTCACTTCTGACAGTCAACATTTAGGTATATACCTAAATGTTGACTGTCAGAAGTCAGCTGTGAACTGTCAGTCAGCACCAAAGAAGCCGTGGGGCTACTGTAGCTAGACGTCCTAGCAAGGCACCTAGACCTGACTTGGGATAATTTGTAGACACTTTATTCGGCTAGTTTTATAGACATGGCACTGAAACAAAATCCATACATTCTTAGATAATTCTATGAATAATATTACATTTTCAAAAAAAAATTAGTATTTTTTTTTAAATAGTATTATTCTTAGTGGGAGCAGACATACCACCCCTAAATGGATCTTGGGCGTTGGTTCCCCCTTCCCTCCTCATCACAACCCACAAAAAAAAAACTAACGAAATTCCAAGTGAGTGTCTACTATCGATCACTTCTATGAGAGGTGGCGTGAAAAGGGAGTCGAGGTAAAGGGGGGTGGGGGGCGTGGATCCCAGTCCCAGGATCCGCATTACTCCTCAGAGGGGATCAAGTGAAGTGTGTGGATTTAAAAATATAATGCAATTACTAGGCTCTGGGTCGGCGCGCCCTTTCATGAATACTGGGAGGGTCGGGAAGGGGGTTAGGCGGGTCGGGGGGAGCATGAAGGATGTCATGGGACTTACCACCTGGCAACGTAATAGAGATGTTGGTAACTTGTTTATTTTAACAGTAATTTTCTCTAAAAAAAAAACTCAATTCCATCTACATTGCGTATTTATAGCTCTCCGGATTATCCACATATTTATACTAGAAAGGTAAGAGGATAAATATGAAATTTAGAATAAATGCACATGAATTTTCGTGGAGGAACAGTAGAAACACCATTTTTAAGAATAAAAAAATACACTTCAGTCCACCCTAGATTCTAACCCTTTAACTTTCAATCCCCGACAAACCAGACAATACAAGACCGACGCCTTTACCAACAAGCCCAAAAGGGCCAATAAAAAATACCCATTGCTTAAAAAAATATATAAAATAAAATAAAAACATGACGGTCTCAGACACGACAGATTCCTTCTGACTTTGCTCCTTGAAGTTGATCCCGCTTGACTGTGAGTTTTTAATTTCCTGGCTATAATTAGTTGAGTAAGGATACACCTTTTTACGTCAGTGAATTTTGCCGTCGTACGATTCACAAACAAATTAATAACCTGTATGCCACTTCTGTGGCCGCATTGTCTAAGGCGTCACTCTCACGGACTGCCAAAGACGGGGAGATCCGGGTTCGAAACTAGGTCGGATGTACTGAAGAGTGGTATTTCCTTAACAAATTTTTTATTCTCCCTCCAAATAAATGCGGGTACACTTAATCTAAATTCAACCTTCTTAATCCCCGACACATTAGCGTGACTAGTAAATATGACCCGCCTCGGTGGCGTAGTTGGCTAATGCGCTAGTCGTGTTGAGCCCGACTGCCGAGGACGGGGAGATCGAGGTTCGAATCTCGGTCGGGTGAACTGGGGGGTGGTTTTTCCTAAATGGTTTTCCACTCTCCTTCCACGCAAATGCGGGTTCACTTCCTTTAAATGCAACCTTCCCAATTCCTAATCCATTAGCGTAATTAGTACTTAAGCGTATAACCCGAACGGGTAGTAAGACGCGGGGCTAAATAATAAATAACTAAATAATAGTAAATATGCGTACAACCCGAACGGTTAGTGTGATACCTTGCAAAAGAAATAATGAGACAGGGGTTCAAATCCCGTTCAGGTGTATTGAGGGTATTCCTCCCCCCCCTCCCCCCAACGGTTTCCAACACTTCCTTTACACAAATACGGGTATATTTTCTATAAAACCCTACCTTCCTCATTCATACTCCACTAGATTAATAAAACTATGCGTGTACAAGAATAAAATACAATACAATAAAACGCGAATGGGAAAAAATAAATCAATACACGCCCAGTTATGGCACCTAAATATTTACTAATTTGATATAAGGACGAGGTAATTCACAAATAGTAAATATATTTGTAAGTACCATTCAGAATCGAACCAGGATCACTTGAACTTGTGGCTGACGACAGCTTTATTTTTTATCACCGCGTCTTATTACCCGTTCAGGTTATACGCATATATGACAAATTACTCATAAAGGGGAAGGAAGAGTTTTATAAGTAATCTACCTGCATTAGCGTGGAAAGAGAGTGGGGAAACCATTGAGGAAAATCCACCCTCAGTACACCCGACTGGGATTCAAACCCCGTTCTCCCCGTCATAAGCAGGCCAGTCTAATACGAGAGTGACGCCTTAGACCATTCGGGCACAGAAACTCTGAAAGTTATCAGTCTTTCCTTGACGGATTACACTATGATCCTATCTTATAAGATTACGCCATGGTGGAACTCTGCAAGGTAAGCTTGCCACCACTCAGAGTATAAACAGTGTGTACATGTCGAGTAGGTCTAGCCTGATGAGAATGGATTGGAAACCATGATGGGAACAAATATGTCCGTACGTGTTTTGTTAATCATGTATTAGTGTGACAAATGACAGTGTTAGGTGTTACCCTTCCATTTCAATTACGGTAAAGATAGCGGTTATAACAAACACACATATTATGGATACGTGAGGTTTTCAATATTTCCTCACGGAGCTTTTTATATAGAAATATGGGGAAATGACTGCGCCAAAGTGTTAAGAAAAATCTTAACAAAATGTAAAAAGAAAACTATTAAAAATCAACTTAAGTGTTAGATTTAAATAAAACACCAATAATCGAGTTTCGTATGAAACTAATTAATCTCTGCAATATTTTATTATTTCAAAGACTGAGGTGATATATTTCAAATGTTACTCAATAAAAGAAATAATATTACACTGATTTTGTGTTATCACTTTTTTTTAATACGTTTCAAAATATATTTTTTCGCTTATTAAATGTGAAAACTAAGCTCATTTGCTAAAAGTTACAATTAAGGTTCAATTATATCCTCTTTTTTTTACTCGCGCCGGTGAGTAAGCAAACAAAAGCACCAGTCTTGTCTTGACTTGTTTTGTAGGTGATGGGCTGGTTGGGGTTCGAATCCTTACAGGGTCTTTCTGAAGTGTATTTATCTAAGTAGTTTGATATTCTCTCCCCATGCAAATACAAGGTATACCTCATCTAAATGATACATTTATTATTCCTATTATTCCTACACCATTTAGTGTAACTACGCGGATAGACCGGACGGGTAGTAAGACTGTGATGCAGGGAGTGTGGATAGTTTGTTGAGAAAAATTGTTCGAATATATCCGAGATTCTCAAAAGTTTATCTCCAAGATGATTTATTTTTTCATGTGAATTTTTGAGACTACCAAAACCCACCATTCCTCCCCCCTCCCCCCTTCCCTCT
>CABFWB010000410.1:0-22002 GCA_902151455.1 Timema bartmani | reverse complement strand
TTCACAAACAATGTTTGCACGTGCTTCCAAAAACATTTCAAGTATTAGTAATTTTCTACCGATTTTAAGAGGTAAATAACCCATTTCTGATTTGCAAGAACAGTTTTTTTAATTTAACATTAAAACCAATGCAAGTAAATTCGTGAGTTTAGTATTACAAGGCTCTAACTGACATTTTGGGGTAAATTGACTTAACACCATGAATGGTTTGTATTTACATCTATCTGTATTCTAAATTTGAATGCCATTAGTGAACAAATACAATAACTATAAAAAAAAATCCAAAGTTCTCTATCTCAAGTTTTTCATACTAAAGTTGCTTTGACTGATGTATCCATTTATTTATTTTCTCATTGTTCCGCTGTTTAACAGTAAGTAATTTACAACTCGATTTATATTCTCTTCTTCCAATAAAAACAAAAGTATCACAGCTTCTTGAAAATAATTATAGTAAATGTTTTTGTTTTTTTTGTGCTATTCAGTGTTTTAAGATACACTTTTGAGAATTAATAAAATTAATTAATATGAGTTGTGAAAGGGATCAAGAATGCGTTAAAAATATGCTTAATGAAATAGATAGTGATTCTTTTGAATCTTATAGTCAGTCCTTGAACATCAATTAGCAGTTCTGAAAGTGAAAGATACCAATCTACAAAAACAAAATGTTTGTAACCTAAACATGCACTATTTTATTTTTATATTATTATATACAAGACCCTCTTATATACTATTTTATTTATTGGTCTTGTTCTTTAATATTAATAATTTTTAAAACCAAATAGGCTAGGAGTATGAAAATAAATAGATTTTTGTAATATCCTATTTTAGCTAATATTTTATTTAATATAATATAGAGTAGTATTAGTATTACATGAACTTTTTTTTTAAACTGTTTACGTTAGACAATAACATATTTTATATTGTTTCAGACTGCAAATCAAAACAAATAAGTCACTACAAAATATTTAAAAAACGTATGAATCGTTCATACCTATAACTAAGACACTAGTAAGTGACGTTAGGGAATATGCACCATCAATTGAAATAACGGACAAGTTAGATGTCACGGAATATTCATAAGAGAGCAATAATAATTAAATGTAGGTAGGCCCTATACAATTACGTAAAATATTAAAATACATTTTGGTATAAAGCTAACTATACTTTTCTCAGAAATACAAAGCTAGTAAATATTAATTTTAAAAATTAATAAACTAAACATAGTTACTTGTAATATTGTTTTACTAAAAACCTAGATTTTGAATTTATTTTAAACTCTTTCAGGCAGCTTCAGAACATACCTATAAACATTTCAATGCCATCAAAATAATTGATAAAAAAGGGTGTCCAACCCGTCCAAGTGGAAATGCAACATTAGAAAAACTGATCACTAAGCTGGGAAAGCTTATATTAGTAAGCTAGGCAAGAAATTAGCTGAAAATTTTGTAAAAACCAACCAAAAAAACTGCCTATCAAAATGTTAATATAAGTGTGGGGCAAAACTTTCATACGATGAACAAATAAGTCAATTAAAATCTTACTACACTTTGATTTTCAATGAAAAGCACAATTTTATACTAGAGACAACTGAATGTTTAGCAACATGTAGGCCAAAACAAACCGATTACACTATAGAGTGGTATATTTATGGTAGAGTGGTATATTAATATTGCTCGTCTGTACCATTGCCCAAAGGGACGCCCGAATGTACTGATCGTAAATCCTTTCCGTGGAGGCTCTTTCCATGTTCCGATGAGATGAGATGATGGTGATAGGTACCAGCCGAGAATCGAACCCAGGAGCCTTATGCTCGTAACGAGTTGCACTTACCATTACACCACGGGGCCGGATGGTACAGTGGTAAACGCCCGTGGTTAAAGCCCCATGGGAACGCGACTTAATTTGGAGTTGGACTACTTATATGTCAAAAACGATAATATAGTCAAATTTTCTACGCATTTGTAAAAATATATTTTTATGTTAGTGAAGTTATTGTAAAGTCAAGAACGTAGAACAAAAGTTCTGGATGAATAGTGAATACAAGTTGTTAAAATCGTTATAAATAATAAAATTTAATTTTTCTTAAAAAATAAGATGCTCTAAAAATAAAATAACGCAAAGGAATATTTTAGGTGGAAGATCCCTTCCTATCACACACCCGACCCAGTGCATCAAATGAGAATTGAATTTAAGCCTCTCGAGACAATTAGGAGAGCAAATCACTCACATAATCATTGCCTGTGACAACCAGTTATCGAGTAATAAATTGCAAAATCCAGATATTCGAACCTATTTATCTTAAGAGTCCCGGGTACGATTCCTACCGTGGCCTGAAAATTTATCATTAATGAAATTGACTTTTCCCTTACAACGGGATGAATTAACTGTTGGGAGACTGGGTGTTGTGTATTTTCTATAATAAAATTATTTTGTATGCCATGCACTGATATAGCAGTCGGTTTAGAAAACACACTTTAAATAACCTAGCTAAAAAAATATGTTTATGAAATAAACCCACAAAAATATTTAATAGTATTCTTGTTTACACGCCGTGGGATTAACGCTGAGACCCATAGAATTGTAGTCAACCCACTTAACTGTTTGGTAGTAAAACTCTGCGAGCATTATACTGAATTTAAATTGATACGGTACGGAAAACATTCAAACTAGAAAATAAATCCATAAAACACAATGCAGATGACTAGAGAAAGTAATTCAAAATAATTTAAATTCCCCGACAAAAACTTTTTTTTTTGTGTGCAAATACAGACATTTTGGTAACTAGTTTAAACTTTTATAAAAAAACTTTTTTATTTCCGCTCTATCTATATTGTGATTTATTGTCCAGACATTAGCTCGTCGATTTGGCAATTTAAAGATGTCTCGTCGTTATCTGACGTTGACAAACACTCAGGAGAGAAGAGTGGGAAAAAAAGGGGTAAAGTGGGTGATGAAGTTCCCGGAGGAAAATGTAGCGTATATAATGCCAAGACTTTGCGACGTCTAGGATTATGCAAATCAGATCATCGACTTAAACAAATACAGCAAGAGGAGGTTTGCGGTTTTGGACCGACAGAAAAAAAATAAAACTACCAAAAATTAATGCTTTGTTTGCTTGCGTCTTCCTCGACATTTACTTCTATTAAAAAGTAAGACATTAATTTAAAATATAGTATCATTAATATTTAGGAGTTTTTGTTTTCGCACAGAGTTTTACTATCCGAATATTCAAACAAATGGGACCGGAATGAGGAGAATGGAATCTAGACCAACCGGGATATGAACCACTATTCTCCCCACCACTGGCTGTTAATTTATTTCTAAGCCCATTCTATCACAGATAAGAGCAGGAAATGTATTATTTTAGTATTAATTTTAAAACTTCTAACTCTAACACTTTATTACTACCTTATATATATCACCGCGTCTTACTACCTGTTCAGGTCATACTCATATAATGATAGTTACTATAATGGTGTAGGGATGAGGAAGGAAGAAGTATTCATTCAGCATATACGTGGAAGAAAAGTGGGAAACCATTTAGGAAAAGCCAACTTTAGTAGACCCAAGCGGAATTCGAACCCTTATATCCCCATAATCAGTATACCAGTCCAACATGAGAGTGACGCCTCGGACGATTCTGCCACTGAAGCGGGTTTCTAGTTTATTACAAAATAAAATTATTTATACGTGCGTCATTACCTGCTTCGGTGGACGCATGGTCTAAGGTGTCACTTTTGCTATAGACTGAAATTCCGATCGAGGTTCGATCCCGGTCTGGTATATCGAGGTTTTTCCCTAAATGTATTTCCCCTCTCCCTCCACGCGAATGTGGGTACACTTCTTCTAAACTCAACCTTCCTCATGCCTAGCACATTAGAGTTGTTAATACATAGGCGCATTACCTGAACAGTAGACTGGACGTAATAGATACAAATAAAACTGAATATAAAAAAATATGTTAGGGGTTAATACAAGAAAATGCGCCTATGCTTTGGACCCTGGGCCCAGGGATGCGGGCATATATAATAAAGAACATATTCCTAAAAAAAAAGTAGTTTTTTCTCTCTGTCGCTTCTTACAGGGTTGTTATACAACAAATAGAATTGAAACTTATTCTCTCGTTTCAATTTCTTATCTTTAAGCGAAATGTTTTTTTAAAGCCAACTTTTACTAATACCAATTTTATTTCTCGACGTTTTCACAGAAATGAATGTAAAATATTCATCACTAAAGGTATTTTCATAAATAAAAATATGTAGGACCATTTTGAAAAAATGTATATATATATATATATATATTTATATATGTAATAGAATGTTAGCAAATAAGAGTTGCCGAGGTAAAAAAGTGAAATTTAAAAGCTATATGACTCTAACCTTTATGAAACAACATTTAATTTTTTTCCATATATAGGCAAAAAAAATATAAAAAATATTTATGATAAAAAGTGTAGCACAAATTTAAAATTCCATTCGTTCTAAAGAGTGTATAGAAAAAATGCGTTGGTGTACAATAAAGGATTTTTAATTAAGTTTGAAACAGTGAAGACTTTTTAATAATAATCTAATGGTTCTAATAATTTCTTCCTTTTTTTTGTATCTTTTACAATAACATTAAGTAATTATACAAGCGTTTCTAAGGATTATATATTAATAATTATGAATTTTTGTTCTTGTTTTGATTTCAACTTTTTCAAAAAATAAAAAATTGGAAGAAAAATAGTTACATATAATTGTATGTCTGCTCCACGTCTTAATATCCGCCCAGAATAGGTATATTTAATTACTATAATTGGGTAGGGATGGATAATGTAAACTTATAGAAAATGAACTCGCATTAGCATATTCTAGAGAGAGTTGGAAACATTTTTTTAAAGTTGATATAAACTCGGATTAGAACCTTGACTGTAAAACCTTAACCGCAAGCCCAGGCTAGATTAGTTTCATCTTTAGTTTGCGTGCCAACGAGTGTGATTTTAAATATATTAACTTATATGAAGATTTGTTTATATTCCGAGGTATGGGGCGGGGGTTCTAATAAAAATATATGTTGAAGGACATTAAATATTATATACAAATATGGGCGCCACTCTTAAGCACTCCCCTTGAGAGAGTAAAATAAATCTTACCTTTTCTGGTGTCGCTTCAATGGTGTCACGATGACACATTTTCTTGAGACCTTTGGGTGTTTAGTTAGCGAAACAAACTGTGTCGAAGAAACATTTCTATCACTTAGGGAAACAATATACACAAAATACAACATTTTCTCATACTTTGTAAAATGAGGTACTGCACAATGCAAAATTAAAAGATAACACAAATAAATAACATAGGAGGTTATTATTTGATAATCATTATAACCTCCCAAATCCCTATCTATAGCAAGCCTTACCAAATATAATACTAAAATTGGACTGATAATAAAAACATATAGTTAAATAAAATTAAATGTTTGAGTTTACCAATTTAAATCTAATAAATAAAGTTAAAATATTTGAATTAATAGCGAAAAATAAGTTATATCCGAAGTCCCCAAGTAATAAACGGAATTCAACAGAAAAGATTATGATGCATTCACTACAATCTATTGTTACTGTTGACAAATGTATGTCTTTATTATCAATGCAACTTTATATATAGGCCTATTATGCTAAAAAAAATCTTCTGGTAATGTTTGAGGATCTCTTCTTTAATAAGCTAGGTCAAAATTAATGTCTTCAGATGACATAATTTACTAGTGTATGATAAAGTGTTCAGGCCTCACCAATGTTGAAACTTTCATCTTTCAATGTGAAAATATTAGGTTAAGATATGTTTACAAATGCAGACCTTTATATAGTATAGATTTCCACAAATTATATGTTTAAATGTCACTTGAGGACTGAGCCTGCTTTTTAAAACGAGAATTCATCCTATATTTGAGGGTTTTAAAATATTTGGCGTAGAATCACTTCCTAGTCATTATTCAAGAAAACATAAAAGACCCAAATTTAATTTTAAAATATACTTTAAATTCACAATTCAAAAGTGTTCAATCTAGGCAACGCTCTATAAAAAAATACTTCATTGAAAAACTCCCAATAACCAATATTGAAATTGATCAAATTTAACATCAATGAATAATGCACAATTAAATACATTTCTATCAACCGTGTTCAGGGTATTGGCTGGTAAACCCAGTCGGAAGAGACCATTGGGAAGACCTATAGACACAGATGGGAGGATAACATAAACACGGACTTGAAAGAGATCAGGTGTAGTGAGGTGGACTGGATAGAACTAGCTCAAGGTCGGGATCAGTGGAGTACTTTTGTAAGTTCGGCAATGAACTTTCGAGTTACTAATGCCATAGGTTAAGTAATGTATTTCTTAAACATAAATAGTTGTATTCAAATTATACTAAATACATTTTTAATATTTTGTTTGAAACTAAATAAATAATTCAGTATTTATTTAAAATATAATAAAGCAATATTTTAGGTACCATATAAAAAGGTTGATTCATTATTTATATTGTATCAGAAAATTATAAGCTGATTTTCAAAATCTACACTATTTCTAATAGGTAATTAGTACAGGGGCTATATTACTTAGTTAGAAGATACATCTTAAGAATACGTTAGACACTTTTTATAAAGTTTTGAGAGAAATCACTCAGTAAAACGCATTAATATTATAATTACAGAATGTGCTAATATTTAGCTAAACAATGTTTAGAAATGTTTGCATTTAATGCAACCTTAGTGATAGATTAACTGAATCAATGATCCATTGAATTGCCCTAATTATAGTAAACAGATATACTACAATCACGTTTGACGAATCTAATTAAGAAACAGTATAGCATGGTTTCAAGGAACTTCTAATCATTTGATATTCAAAACCTATATGGGATATTCCTAATACTCATGCCACAAGTTTTGCTGCCTTTATTTTAAATATACAATCAATTGAATGAGATTATATATTATTTTCATCCACGTCAGTCAAAAATGCCTTTTAAATAATAAATAGCCGAGAGAATTAATAAAAAATAATACATTTTAATTGGTTATTTTTTATTATAAATCCTTATCATGTAATATCACGACACTTTAGCTCTAATTAATCATTTATTTTATTTTTCTGAAAATATTACACAAATGTATTTTTTAGTGATTAAAATGAGACAAACAATTTAACATTCTAAAAATTGTGTAGTTTAAAATAACTTATCAAAAATTATGTTAGTGTAATTTACATATTTAATGGTAAGTTCGATTAATAAACTAACGTAAGTTTATATTTAATGTTATTTGTTGTAAAGCGATATATAAGAGACATTTTTACTATGTGCTCAAAACTAATTATAAATTTTAAACAATGAAGCAAGCTCAAAGCTGAAAACAATATTATATTACAGATTTTCACAAATTTAAAACATTTAAAATAATTTTTTATGTGTTAAGCATATTTGAAACATAAGAAATTTATAATCAATTTAATTAGTTTACATAATTATAGGCACTCAATATTCATTAGGGATAGATCTTCCAATTTTTTTGTGTTTTTTTTTAGGAAATTCTAGATTAGAGGATTCTAAACTATTTAAAATACATGGCCAGAAAAAAAAGATCAAATTTTCTGTTTTGATTTTTTTAAAGACAACGAAGACCCAGAAATATAATTTACCCCTTGGGGCTTAGCTGAATGTGAATAAAACTTACAAGAATAGGATATGCTATAAAGTAGTCAAGATTTTTAATTTATAGAGAAATTAAAGATTGAAATAGAACAAAATCAGAATTGGAAGAAGAAGAAGAAGAAAAGTTATGTATATCAATGTGGGCCCTCTTATGTTTTTTATGTTTTCTAAGATCCAAATTTGAGAGTCGAAATTCGTAGTTAAAAAATAGATTTGGATTCGAGGTTTGAATTCGAGGAAAAAAGCATATTTGACCCATCTTTAAAATTAATAATTTAAAAAAACACACTATAATACCAATTATAACATTGCAATGTGCTGGTCACAGATGACTCACCTTCTAGACCTTCTTGCGGTTCCATAACTAATTCAACCGGGTCACAAACCACAAGACCGGAAAGAAAACCATCCAAAGCGTCGCACGACCAGACACTGAACTTCAACAACTCGTCCTCAACCTCTCCCCCTCCAAAATAACAACTAGAAACCGCCGCCTTTGCGCGGGAGACAAAACAACCCGTAATGTTGGCAGCGACGCTTCTGGGGAAAAGGAAATCGGGGGAGGGTGGGGTGTAGAAAATTAGTGGGCCCGCTTTTTTCCGAGCGTACTCACATACGCACGCGCGCGTCAAGCGTCGTTTTTGGCGGGGCGGACGAACGAGACTGAAGGACGACGGCTACGACGCCGCGCTACCGTGCGATCTGGCGCAGGGCGTCTAGTGATGATAAAGGGGGAGAGAGAGGGGTTGATAGGACGTCGAGAACTGGGGACAGATAAACAGGGGTAGGGGGAGGCTTGCGATACTAAGTAAGAGAGGAAGATGTATTACTAGGCTTTACGGATTTAAATTTACCAACTGCGATGTTTCTGAAACTTCGTGAAATTACACAGATAGATTTCAAGCTCTAGCCCGAGGAGACACGGCTTCAAGTACGACCTGTTACCCTTATCAACTTCGTCTAGTAAAGACATAAAAATAGGGGTGTGTATATGAGCATTTAGTTAACTACGCTTGCGTATTTCTATAGTAGAATTCTGGTAGGAAACACTTTTTAAGGAAAACAAACTTTTTTTTTTGTGTCAACACCGATATATGTTTACCATAGTGCTAATATTATTTAATGGGTACAGTATTAGTAAAAAAAATTAGCACCGCATCTTACTACCTGTTCGGGTTATACGCCCATGTATTAATTATTACGCTGGTGGTTTTAGGGATTAGGAAGGCTATATTTACAGAGAGTGTACCCGTACTTGCGTTATGGGAGCGTGGAAAACTATTTAGGGAAAAATAAAAACCCTCGGTACACCCGACCCGTATTCTAACTCGATCTTACCGTCCTCGGCAGTCTAGTATATATATATATATAATTTAGAAAATTGACGACTGCAGATCACATGACATGACGTAGCAATACATTTTTTTAATTGTAATTTTGTAACTGCCAAAAAAAAGTCCCCTCCTTTATAAATCTTAATGTAATGCTCGCTTCTCCACTCTTTTCCACAAAAGTTATTTATCAAATTGAAACTACTTTATTCTTGCATTTAAGGTGGAATGGAAGAGAATGTGAGAAAAAGTCAGTGTTTTTGTAGATTTATGGCAAAATATTTTTTGCCCAAAGTAAATAAAATATTGCTTCAGTACAACAATATAATTTAATTTTCTTCACATGGTGACCTCAAAATTTCTTGAATATCTGTCAAGGGTGTTCTAGAATTTAATGACAACTTTTTCTCTTAGTTTAAAAAGTTTGTTAGATAATTCCGCCATTCTCATGACAAATATTCAACAACTGTTGATATCACCGTGTGAAGAAAATTAAACTCTATCTTTGTACTGGAGCAATATGTTATTTATTTTAGCCAAAAAAGTTTTTACATAAAAACTTCAAAAACACTTGCTTTTTCTCGCGTTACCTTTCATTCCAAATTAATATCTCACGATACGGTATTTGCATGTAGAACTATATTTTTGAATATTTCAAAGATAAGTTTTATTGTTTAGTACAGCTTTAAGTCACAAAAAGTGTCCGATCCACTGGGGAACTCAAGATGAAAAACTCACTTTCGAATTAAAACCAATTTGCTTTCTAATTCAAGTACTTGCTACAAACGGATTTATATTATATTACCTAGTGGAAGAAAATGTTAGGGGTAAATGCTACTAAATGCTTGGAGAGAGTATGAAAGACCAAATAAATAACTTGGTTCGGGACTGACCACCATCCTCCAAGGTTAGAATCAAGTAGATTAAATCACTTCACCCTATGCAAGTCACTTAATTTAAAGGGTAAGAAAAAAGGAGGGGGAGTAAAGGGTGAGTGATAATAACGACATTGACGTTTTATTGGAGGGAGTGGGTTAAAAACCACACTTTGATAAATTCCCGACTTCAATGCACTTGGGCGAGATGGAACCGGGGTCGTCAGAGCCAAACGTGCAACATCAACCCACCCTGCCAAGCCATTAGACCAAATGTTTAGTGTACTTAAAGTTTTAATTATAAACAACATGAAAACCCATTTCAGCTCTAATCAAGTTGAATAACACTCCCTTGGCCAAACAACAAGATTGTGTTTAGGAAATTTCTGGGTACTTTGTGTGGGTGAAACAATTTAGCCCAAACAATTTAAAGCACTTAACATTTTCTCACTAAAATAATAGAATTTTTATAGCTAGCAAGTAAATAGAATAGATACTAATTTACAAATTAATTCATAGCAACCAAGAACCTAAATGGCTAGTCGAATTGTCTAAGACGTCACTCTCGCAATAGACTAGGCTGCCGATGATGGGAAGAGGGGGGGTTCGAATCCTATTCGGGTGTAGTTACAGTAGTTTTTCCTAAGTTGGTTTTCATTTTCCCTTCAAGCAAATGCGGAAACAATTAATCTAAATTAAACCTTTCTTGACCCTAACACCTTTGCATAATTAGTACATACGCGTATAACCCGAACGGGTAGTAAGACGCAGCGGTAAAAAAATAACGCAACGGTGTTCATGCAGACTAAATATCAAGCTCATCTCTAGTAGGATTCTTATAGGAAGGAACTTTCAGAAAATACACACATTTTTCAGTCGACATTGATATTATTTCACCATATTATTTGTGTTATTTTATAGGAATTCATATTATCTATTATCTACGAAAAGTGACAATTGAAGATCATGAAAATAATTTATTAAATGTATAGCAATCAAAAAAGTTCATGCCTAATTAAATCAGACTGTAATCCGATTTACCAGTGACAAGGAGATCAATCTTCGATTAGCGGCTGGGTTTGCTGAAGGTGTTTTTTTCCTAAATGGCTGCCCAATCAACTTTCAAGAAAATTCGGGTACATTTACTCTAAACTATACCTTCTAGCTAAGTTAGTGTAATCAAATGCGTGTGTTCCCAGACTAGTTTATTGAGGTGTGGAGCAAAATATTTGTATAGCCTTTCAAGGATTGTTTTTGTTTTAAGTTAAATTGTACTTACATTATTATATATTTACTAGTATAGTCGTATGTAGTTACTTTTATGTCATGAGGAGAGAACATGAGTCAAAATTATTCTTAAAGAAGTGTTCAGTTTAATAATAATTATAGTAATATGTATTATATAAAATATGTGTTTTCGATCTAAACGTAAACTAGTAAGTAATGGTTATATTCTAAAAGTTATGTCTTTGCTTTATTTTAAGACCAAATAATATCTATAAATAATAATTCATTTAAAAACACTTTTTCTAGACTATACTATAAGTCTATAACCTAATTTATATTATTTTTTGCACCGCATCTTACTATCCGTTCGGCTTATACGATTATGTACTAATTACAATGCTTATAGGGGCAAGTATGGTTATATTTAGAGTAAGTGTACCAGTATTTTCGTGGAGGGAGTGTGGAAAACCATTTTGTAAAAAAAAAACCTTAGTACACCCTACCGAGATTCGAACCCCAAACTCCTCGCCATCGGCAGTTTAGTTCATTGCAAGAATAGCGTTTTAGAACCACGCAACCACCGAAGCTGGTTTTAGGCTTATTAAATATATAACTCTCTACAAGCGTGCAATAATTAAGTTTCAAAATGTGATAAGTTATGGTAGTTGCGCTTTGATGATTTTTTTAAATGTCAAGATGGGTAAAAAGTAAAATTTGTTCGTTTAGATGGGTGTCTGAAAAAAATATTAATGGTAGGCCTGTAATTATTATTTCATAATTTATGATAAGATCATCAGCATCACATTTGTAATACAAGCCAGATAAATTATATTTTAAACAAACTATAACAAAAGATAGTGTAGAGTAAAGATTCACCCACTTCGGTGTTCGAATGGTCCAAGGCGTCACTCATGCGATAGACTGGACTACTGACAAAGAATAGATCAGGGTTAGAATCCCGGTCAGGTGTAGCGATAGTAGATTTCCTAATATTTATTTTTTTACTCTCTCTCCACCCAAATTAGGGTACACTTCCTCTAAATTCAACCTTATTAATCCTTCACACCTTAGCGTAATTTCAAATACGTGCGTCTTTACGAAAGAGATTTTTTTTTTTTGTCTACCGAGAAAAGGGTCCTGTATTCTATTTCTAGCATGACCAAAAATGTACGTATGTAATCATGATTTCCTCCTTTCAAAGAAGTTAATTTTAGTTCGGGAGAGTGGTTGTTGGGTATGTATTATAATCAAGTAATTTTGTACGTAATTTTCTTAGTTGTGTAATCATTAAAATAATAAAATATGTCCACTACCTAGGTATTACAGTAAATACATTTCTACAAGACCTACAAACGTTAAGCAAGAAGAGTCTTAAAGGAAACATTGGAAGGCTTCCTCTTAATTGACAGGTATAAATAGGCCTTTTCATTGTTCAGCTTGACTGGCACAAATAACAAGCAGAAAGATTATGACATATGAGTGACAGAAATCGAACTTTTATTTCACCGAGAAGAAAGGTTCACTATAAATAAATCAAACCCAAAAAAAATGTGTTGCATATTTGTATGAAATAATATGTACACACGTCTCAACTTTCACGCACGTAAAATATTTAACGTTTATCTTAAATATCTAAGTCACATTTCTGTAAGCACAAGCCCGATAACATTTGAACAAATAAATTCACAGTATGAGTTTTAACAAGTGAGTTATTTAACGAATTAATCCACGGAATAAGGATGAGGAAAGTAGTTTTTAAGAAAATGCATTTTAATTAGTGGGTGAAGTTTATGAGACACCCATAGTAATAAATCGCAAGTGTAAAACCAACACTAAGAGTACACACGGCCTGGAGTTAAACCCCGACCTCTACGTGACCAGCAATACAGTTCATTTTGAACCAGATGGCCTAAATCCACGGTCTTAAATTACAAAACAAGACTAAAAAAAAATTGGTTCGACACAATTGCACAAACTTTATAATTATAGTGTATTAGCCTATACCTTTAAAGAAAATTTTAAAAGACGCGTTTTTGGTAAATTACCTTTAAGTAAGTTTCCTCATAAATACAAACACATCAATCTCGTTAGTATAAATAAACACTCTTTATACCCACATTTTAAACCAAATTGAATATTTTTAACGACTTTTCAAAATTATTGTAAGGTATTTATAAACTAAACCCAAAAATAATTTTTAATTTATAAAAATAAAAACGCACTCTCATTTATCATTAAAGACTATTCCTAAATACCCATTTTTAATTAAATTTAAGGCCGATTTGGAGAAATTTCAAATTTTCTATAGTTTGTCTCACGTAAACCAGCGCTAATTTTTTTTAAATAAAAATCAACGCACATTATTATTGATAATGTAACATAATCCCTCGATACTAATCCAAACTAAATCGTTAAGAGCTATTTTAAAAATAATCAGTCATCAGTAAATTACTTTTTTTTTAAGAAAAACAAGTATGTATAATTATTTACAATGTATACAACTTAACTGATGCCTAATTTGAACGAAATCACTAGAGCCATTTTTTTTTAAATATTCAAGTTAAAAAACACTATCAGTAAACTACCCTAAAACTAATTTCCCCTCCAAAAAACAAGTGTACAGTTTTATTTGTTATGTCAAACACTCCCTATACATGCATTTTAAACAAAGTCGTTAAAGACATTTTCAAAATAAATAGAATTTTCGAAAATTTCTCATCGGTAAATTACTCTTTAACAAATTTTTACCCAAAAAATTCAGTATACATTTTTATTTGGAAGGTCAAACATTCCCTATACATCAATTTAAAACAAAATAGTTAGAGCAATTTTTTAAATATTTTGAATTTAAAAAATCACTCATTAGTAAACTATACTTAATTTGAAGGATAGGGTCAAAATTAATTAACGAAACCCTTCAAACCGTTTCAGATATGTGACCAGAGACAGACAGACAGACAGAAAGATTTTAAATCCACTATTTGGGTTTGGAAACACACAAAACATAGGATTCATCATAATCTTGAAGTGAAAATGTTTACGATTACATTAATTACTCTTGATATTAGAAAGTAAAAAATATAATTCAGAAATGATTCTCCAAAATAAATTAAATTGATCATCATAATAAATTACGACCATAAATTATAAAGTTGCATAATATCAATCAATTACTGTAAGACTCTCAAAAGTTTAGTAACAGAGCGTCAACAGATTATATTTCCCTGAAACTTTGTCAGAAGTTCGTAAATATACCAGCCCTCTTGTTTCTTCCGAGTGTCTGGGAAGCCCAACACGTTATACAGCCCAATTTTCATAGAACGGGCCTTTTATTAAACACAAACATATTTTTCAAAGGCTAGAATGGATAGAAATGTACTATTTTATTAGTGTTATTTTACAGCTGGTATTGATAGAAACTATTAAAATAAATGTTGGGGTGCACCACACTGACTTTCTCCCGCTTTTAGCTCAAAAGAGACATTTACTAAAAACTCGTAAAATTTGTGAAATGAAATAATATACACTGTTACTTACTTACTCTATGTCATTAGGAAATATGAACACACAGAGAGATCAATAAAGGAGAAACATCTTTGTCCATCAAAGAGCATAGTAATCCAATTCAATTTCAAGACCTGAGTTAAAAAGTATATATATTTGCTTATATATAAGAAATTATTGGTTTTATACAAATATATTTCAATTAAAAGATTGTTATCATTAATAGTACTACAACTTTACAATGAAAGGCTATTTCATATCGCATATAGTTGCAATGAGGAAAATTGGAATATTTCCCCCCCGTAAAGTACCTAAAATTCATTTTCTTGAGAAAATGAGAATTGCTCTCTTGTTTATAGTGAAAAAACAGAGTCTAAATACAGAATTTAATCAAAATCGTTAGAGTGAATTTCGAATAAATCGATTTTCTCTAGGGTGACCTGGCGGTCTAGGGGTAAGGTGTCGGACTTCTGTGCTGGGGGTCCGGGGTTCAATCCTCGGTCCCGCCACAGATTTATATGATACCCAAACCCTTCCTTCACCTCTGACAAGAAGTGTATTATTCACAGCTTGTGAATGTGTGGAATGCCAGGTTCTCCACCGTGGTTTGGATCCCACGTTAAACTGTAGGTCCTCCATTTCATCTCACAATCACCCTACCATTGCACATTAGCGGAAGTTCGTGTAACCCAAACGGGTGGTAAGACGCGGTACTAATAAAAATAATGTTCTCTATTTTTTCCATTCAGTAAACTACCCTTAAATTTAGGGTTGATTACCCAATCCCAAAAACCCCTCGGGGGGACCTTATGAAAGCCCCAGATACCAAGTGTTAACCCAATCGGTAAAATAGTTTAGGCTCTAGCCCGAGGTAAATACAGACTGACAGACGGCACTGCAAAAACTACTTTTTTGGTGTGAGGACATGAAACATCGACATTTATCCAACTTTCGAGTCCGATTTTTTTGACAATTACAATACTTTCTCACCGAGGTGACAAGAGAAAGTAAAAAGTGAAAGCTACAGATCACATGATATGATGTATGAACATAATTTGAGTGTTGACGTAAGAATAAGTTGAAGTGGACCCTGTAACTTTTATATCCATCAGCTAAGGTCCTTCCTACGAAAATTGGAGTGTATGAGTATCAGTCCTGACGTCGAGCTTGTAACATAATACCAGGAGGAAAGTGAGCCTAGGAGACTTCCAATAAAAGTAAAGAAAAACGAGGAGACATATCGACCCGGCAGAAGGGGCCGTTTGTTCATCAAGGGGGACCGATATGACAGGGGATCAAGAGAGGGTATCAGCGGGGAACCCCCTCCCCTTCTCATATCAACCAATCAAAATACGCGGTCGTTTGTCTTATTAAAATAACTATAACGTCATGGGGGATTGTGAGCCGTGACGCTTCATTACTGTTTCAATAAACTTCCCGTGTTTATCATGAGTATAATATGTGTAGTTAATTATACTTGACATAAATTACAAATTAATGTAACAATGAAGTAAAATGGCAAAAATGTGAATGGTCTAAGGCATGGGTCCTCAAACTACGGTCCACAAAAGTGAATTTATTCGGCCCACATGCGCTTATACAAAAATAATGAACTAAACAATTTCAAACACGAATACCGAAATGATGGTGCTTCTGTATGCAGTTTCTACACAAAATACTTACACACATGCCATCATATGAGGCCGTCGGTAGTATTGGAAACGCGTAATAAAAACAACCTGTGGTTTTCACTTCTTTAGCACTCGCTAGCCGCGTTACATAAAGTGTCAATTCCTATTTGAGAAGGGAGAGGCTAATTAAGTTAGCTGCACAGCTTACATCTAGTCATATCTAATTAATTATGGTTATTAGCTGTAGACCTGTATATTGAACAATATATATCTTATTTTTCAATCTGGCCTACATAGAACTATCAATATCTTGATGTGGCCCTCCACTCAATAAGTCTGGGTACCCTCTTGGTCTCTGACAACTTTTTTTTTAAACTGGGCCCCACCATAGTTATCTCTGGCTCCGTGAGAAAATTTTGGAGAGTAAAGGACATTTGCCAAAGGCGCAGCCAGAACACGTGAGATTTTCCGTTTGTTTTAACTGCCGTTATTAAATGTTCATAATATTAGTGAACATTATGAGGTCTTCAGCATGTTTTTTTTTCTTCAGGTGTAAGGGCTCTTTCGGTCTAAAATATTTGGGAACCCCTGATCTAAGGCGTCACTCCCGCGATGTACCGGGCTGCCGATGACGGAGAGATCGGAGTTTGAATCCTGATCGTGTGTGCTGAAGGTGGTTTTTCTTAAATAGTTTTCCACTCACCCTCCACGCAAATGCGGATACAGTTCCTATAAATACAACCGACCTCGTTCCTAACACACCACCGCAATTAGTACATATACGTATAGATCAAAAGGGTGATAAAAAAGTTTAGATGAAAATTGACTTTTATATACTACAACCTTAAGACAAATAAAGTTTAGATCAGGATTGACATTTTTCTAAAACAACCTTACGATGAATAAGGTTTAGCTGAAGCTAAAAATGAATTTTATCCACACGATTGTTAGAGCTTATATAAAAATTGACTTTTTTTTTACTTTACGACATAAAAGTCTTAGACTAAGATTGACAAAAGCTCTCGTCCACTTAATACCGTAGCGTAACATTTTCTTATTGCTATTCAAACAAAAGCTCATTCTTGATGTTCCAAGCTCATATAGTCTCGCTCTTTAAGAGAGCACGAGATTAAAACTGTCTACTTTATTTTTACACATAAGTTCAAGCAATAAAGGCTAAACTTTTGTGTTTATTTTGTTGTTTGAATTCAAGACAAAAGAAGAATGTAATGAAAATTGCCGTTCCAACGAATGAAAAGGGAGGGATGGAGGGGGGGGGGCAAGGTTACATTAAAACAAGGGTACCGAATATTTTATCTTGTATTGCATTGGATATAAAACTGCAATTAAATAAATACAACAAACAATCTTAGACAGAAGACGAATCAAAAATTAAGGTGAGATTGAAGGAAGTGTGAGTTAAAATTCCCTATTTTTACAGTTTCTATATAGCAAAATACTTTTATGGACAACATAAATCGAGCATGGCTTCAGTAAATAAGTTCAGTTAACGACGTTACCTATTTGGAGATTCAAAGCTATTTTGCGAAGCGGGTTGCATCTTAACTTGAAGTACCTAAACTAAGCACATTAAGAGCTATCACACTTAGACAACAATGTACAAAATAGAAATAAAGGGAATAAAAGTAGCAATAATTCACCCTGTTGGGCCTCTTGTTTATCTGTTGATAACATTTACCCTCTTCCTCTGACGAATATACACACTCACTATACCTACCATTCACGCCTAGACAACATTGTATTGCTTTATAAAATTACCTTTTCCTTGTTTCCTATTCTAGATAGACATATGCTTCCAAGGACTTTTTCAATCATCCTGGTAGGAATATTCCTACTGGCTATTTTCGTAAATATTTCAAATAGAATTTTTTTATAAATAATCTACAAATTTAGCTATTATAAAAAAAATTCAAGATAAAATAATAATTGTGTAACACGGTAAGAATATTTTTTAGAACTATTTAAGAATTTATCGTTTTTGTTTCAATGTTTTATCTTTAAAACTCGCCGAATTAAACGTAAATTCTTTAACATGGAAAATCCTATCTTGATTTGCCGTGACGTCACAATTAGAAAAGGACCTTAAATTGTATATACTTTTTGTAATCGCGACAGTTCTCTTATATTTGGCAGTGGCATTGTGGAATGTGAATAGTCCTTTAAACTTCTCATTTAAAAAATTAATCATAAATATCACCATGCTAGGGACAAATACAAAATATCAGTTCATATTATTTATGTGCAGAAATTAAACTAAACATATCTACTGAGGAAATATTCTGTTTTTCTTTCTCGCGACCCCTTGGGTATAGAAAGTATTGTGATAGTCAACCAAACTATAACTCTAGATTTTGATGGATATCGACGTTTCGACGTTTCATTCATGACCCACTGAACCCGAAAAGGTGTTTTATTTTTATTGCGATGACATATGTCTGTTAATCTTTGTTTGGTGTGTGTGTGTGTGCGTGTGTGTGTGCGCGTGTGTGCGTGTGCGTGTGTGTGTGTGTGTGTGTGTGTGTGTGAGACTAGAGCCAAAACCATTTTACCAATCGGGTTAAAACTTGATATGGAGGGTTTTTCCATAAGGCTCACACGAGGAACCTAAGAATAAAATTAAGTGTAGTTTACCAAAGGTCAAATCGAGAAAAGATCAATTTTCTCAAAATATACTGTAATGATTTTGATTAAAACTCATATCAAGGCACTTTAACATTACAATCAAAATAGCGCGTTTCCTTTTCCCAAGAAAATAACTCTGAGAGTACTTTGTATAAGAGGAAATAAACAATTTTGATCATGTCTATGCAATTTTAGGAGATATGAAACAGCTTATTGTAAATATGTAAGGATCTTAAAAATAAAACAACTTTTATTCAAAAGAATATTTTATAAAATTAATATTTTTCTTAGTTATGGCAAACTTTTTTTTAATAAAGCTTTGGAAATGGGGAGTTGAAAATACACAATACATAACATTTTTTTCTGTAAGAGCGGCTATTATTTCACGTACGTTCCTTGATGAAATGCGGTTTATTTTTTTCCCCACAGCTGTTTCTGCGACAATATGTATTATTTTGTGTCACGTATCTTAGGAGTTTTAAATTAGTTTATCCATTTTTATTGGGTAAATAAGTGAGAAAATATGTGTTGTATTATTTATTCATTTTGGTCATAAACAATGTTTTGCTGATGAAAATACTGACTTAAACACTGAACTATTCACTATATCTCCTAAAAGTTTCGACCCCTCCATTAAATATCCTCCAAGCTCTAACCTCTCCAATGCAGAGATCTTTGTGCGCCTCAACAACAGACCACTCACTAGATGCTGGGCCGAATGGGCTGGAGATTCACTTCTCTTGGTACAGACTGTTCCAAAGAAAACTTACATGAAACCTTTAATAATATTCTGAAAATTTAAAGATGACACCTGGACACGGGAATCGGACATGGGACCTTTGGCTTAATACGCCAATGCTCTACCCACTGAGCTATCCAGGAATCGTCCCGTACACAGGGTCATTCTTCACTCATATTTTAAGGCAGAGTCTATGATGGACGTGCGGAAATCGTCGGCTACAAATGTGTGATTTTATTAAGATCACGAGCTATCAAATAACGCAGCCACCTTCGACTTGGTAGTTGACTTAGTAGTAGTTGAGTAAGGTGCTTGACCCAATGTTCGTGGGTTCAAACCCAGCCGAGGTTGATGGATTTTTCTTGAGTGATAAAATAAACCGTAGCACAACATCCTTCAGAGGTGAAGTAAAGCCGTCGGTCCCAAGTAGATTCAAGCATGGAACAGAACCCTGGAAGGTGTTTATGAAAACACCTTTCCGGTAAAATGGGTAGGCTCTTTAGCACACGCTCATAGAAATTCGGTGTGAAAGTCAACGGGGAACTACCGCACTTCCTGAACTCCCCTAGTACATGGTGTTTCCACCAGATGTTGCAGGCAGTAATAACCAGCTGAAGGGCTTGTTGCATGCCCTGCTCAGGATGGATAGAATTCACATCAAACTAACCTTCGGGTTGTTGATTTAAGAAAAAGAATAAGATAGCAAAATGCTATTTTTGTTGACTGGTAAAAAAAATATATTAAAAAGGTCCTTCTTTATAGAATCTCACCCTACAGCCTCACGGAGAAATAATGTTCACTGAATGAAAGCTCATGAAAATGCAACAGGTTGGGAAGAACGTTTATAAAACGTACCGTGTTAACAAGTCCTGTGAACGTTTTGCTACAGCTTGAAATGGAATTAAGTGAAAATCGAAAGCTTTGATTTATTTTTCCCCGAACCCTAGAAACTAAGTGGTTATTGTGATCGGCCACAAGTCTAGAGGACATCTGGTTAGATTCTATGTACTAGAGAATAAGGTAGGCCTATTTGTATCAAGTTACCGTTAGTAAATATAAGCGTTAGTGTTCAAAATTTAATCTTAGACGTATTGTACTTGGTTAAGTTAGTTTGTATGCCATGTGTTGTTATAATCTGAGTTTAGAAAGTTCTCTATAAATATATCTACGCCCATAAGTAAAGGGGTTTAAGGCAGGGATGGGAAACCTGCACCCTTTTAAGGTGTCTGGTGAGGCCTTTTTGCAAATTTTGTCAATTAGGTATAGTCATTGTTTATAAATTACTAGAACAAGTAGGGCTATCCGGATTTCCCCGGAGTAACCACGCAATACATTGAGTAGCTACATCGGACAACGCTTTTCTTTGCTTCAAACACACATAATAAAATCTCTTCATTTGATTTCTTCAGACCCAGTTTTTCAATAAATTAAAATATAATTCCAGCTTTTAGGTGCATATGTTTGTGCAAAGGCGCTACTAATTTTCAAATTTCAGATCTCCGTGTGCGTTAGATATCGCTCAATGCTAATGAAAAACAAACTCTTCATTTTTTAAATATAGATATATTCTCTAGCAGTGTGTATTTAAATTAATTAAAATAAGAATATTATTATTTTTAAAGTATAATGTGTTAAAAAATGAACCACTAATATCGAGCTATCTATCTATATAAATATTATATATATGATTGGCGCAATATCATTATTTTAGCAAACTTTACAATACGTAAAGTGTGCGGCCATATATATATATATATATATATATATATATATGAAGAAACCGGGAAGTGACATGTGGCATACCATTGTCAAAAGTTTCCCCCGTCCCCCCTGGTCTGAGGCATCAGTCTCGTGATAGACAGACTGGCTGGCGATAGTGAAGTCAAGGCTCGAAACTCGGCCAGATGTGGTAACGATGGTCATCCACATGTGATTTATAGCTTTTGTTTCATCCTCTCCAAGATAATGCAGGTGCATGCCCTCTAAACCACCTTACCTACTCACACATAAACCTCGTACTAAGCCGTTTCCCCCTCATTGGTGGGCATACGTACTAATTATCAGGCACATCTAATTTGGCTTGATAGTGCTCTAATTCTAGTCGAGTGAACTTAGGGCGTTGTCTAAATGGGTTTTTTTTGCCCTGCTTCCACACAAACGAAAGTACATTTCCTTTCAATTCTACATTCCTTTTCCCTACCCCATTACCGTATTTAGAATTTGGTGGGGTTGTACAGAAGGAAGGTAGTACCTTTAATGTTAAATGTAATAATTTAATAATCAAATACCCTTTTAAAATAAATGGTACGGCGCACCGCACAGACTTTCTCTCTCTTTCTATAAACTCGTAAGATTTCTGAACGGAA